>CAWUFW010020207.1:0-158999 GCA_963921515.1 Calotriton arnoldi
ACCGAATCCTAATGAAGACTTCCCCAAGGACGGTAATACGCGGTTTACTCACCGCTGTATTCCGCTGGGGGAACAATCACTGAATCCTAACAAAGACTTCCCCAAGACGGTAATACGCGGTTACTCACCGCTGTATTCCGCTGGGTGCATCATCGCTGTATCCGTTATAGTCAGTTTCCCAGGGACGGTAATACGCGGAAGCTCACCGCTGTATTCCGCTACGAGGGTCACAGTTTCATTGCAACGAGACCTGAATCAAAGGCAGGAAGCCGGAATCCCAGCTCCCTCCGAATTCCTACGGAGTACTCACTATTGGCAGACGCTGCTCATCCAAGTGGCAATTCTCCGCGCTAGGGTACTCCGACACAGGAACCCACATTGGCGCTTACTTCCTAAGATCCTCTCCCGTCCGAAAGAGAATCACATCAGAACGAACAGAATTACGCGCAGCGTCCTGCGCGACGTGCACGTCTAAATACCCAGTCCCCCACGGGATCATGGGAGTTGTAGTTCTGTGAGCCCAGTAGTTCTGTTACTTGCTCGGTAGGCGCTGCTGAGCAAGATACCTGACAACATCACTGGATGTGTTAGCCCATCATTACAACCAGCAGTGACATCATAGACCATCTTAATCTAAGTATGCGGGCATAGACTTGATAAAATTGATACAATGTCTCCCTCATGTTGTGCTGATGGTTTAAAAGTTGTATTGCGCTTATTTATGTAACCAACACAATCTTTTCCTATGTACAGTGCTCTGATTCTTTTGGGTCATGTTCACGCTTTATAAACCCTCTGTATAAAGATAAACAAATTATTATGGAAAAGATCGGGATTGAATGGATTTCCGACACATCACTGCAAGACACTAAGGGGGGGTACTAGCCATTTACTTACTTTGAAAGAAACTAAGGGGGTCTACCAACCAGGTGCTCACATTTTATGAAACCGAGGGGTGGGGAACACATTGCTGACATTTCAAGTCCCTCTCCATGGCCTCTAAATATAAATTCCCTGTTTGACTCTCCTCATTAACCCCCACCATTTTTTCCCCCAATGGTGGCCACAGACTTTATCCTTTTGGGACAAGGCTCGTGGAGAGATCAAAACTTTGCTTTGTCTTTCCCTATTCAGGCAAACAGATTTATTTATTTGTTTTTTTCTACATCTAGGGTTTCAGTCGATACTTTGAGCAGATGAGACCAGCACGTCAAAAAATTACACTCTACAGAAGTAGAAAGAATACAATTGTTGCCTACATGTGATATAGGAGATTGTGATCATTGCTCTAAGTAGAGAGGCTGCTTATTCACAGGTTGTCCAGCAAACTGTCCTGCAATGCCTGTACAAATGGTGGCAGCTCCTGTCCCACAGGAAACCATAAACCTGATGAACACATATTTCGGGGGCTGCAAACCTCTAAGGCCAGTGGCACCTGACTTAAAACTGACCCCAAAACGTCTCTTGTCCTCTCCCTGGCAGTACTGCTAAAGAAAGAAAATGTCAACAATAACAGCATGAACATAACATCGTAGATAACACACTCTGAATTTAATTATCACAAATGTCTCTAAAACTGTGGATATGAGCTCTGGAAGACCTTGCAGAACAAATCTCACATAATGGAGTAAACAGGTACAGCCAAAATAGTAAATATATCACAGGAGGCTGGGAACAGGGAAAGAAATCTAGCTGTTGCTTTCTGTAACATTTGCATTCTGTCGAAGTTTGATGCTCTCTGGAGTTTGCATATTGTAACCTTAGTGGGATAGGGGTAAGTTGGGACCTTTTATTGACTAATCTTTCAGCACCTACGATGACTTCCACTATTTCTGTTCCTTTGTTCCACATTTTGTTCAAGTATTTCGTCCCCCTATATCAGTGAGCAGGTGTGGATTTTTTGTCGTAGCAACTGACGACTGTTTAAAATGAAAGACTTCAATATCAGTACATCTTAAACCTGGGTGGCCTTTTTGATGCCTCATTAGAGAGTGTTTGGTAGGAAATGCTCTTTCACGTTTATACTACAATATTCAAATGGCTTCTCCCCAATGTATAACTTCTGATCAAGTGTTAGCTTTTCCTTTCTAATGAATGTCTTGTCACACTGAAGACAGATGCAGTTTCTTCCTGGAATGCATGCTGACACATTAGGTTCTTCCTGTGAAAAAACGCTTTGCAAGAAAAAGTTGTTTCTGCCAATATGAACTATCGGATCAGCGCCTGGTCACATTTTTTGCTTCAGTTACTTCCCAGTGTAGATTTTCAGATGTTGCATTATTAGTCCCTTTGTAATGATTGCTTTGTTACATTCAGTATATTCCTATGGTGTCGCTCCGGTGTGGAGGACAGGTGTCCCACTAGTAATAACTTTCTGATGTTGCATTAGCTTTGCCTTTGGAAAGAATGCCTTGCCTCATTGAGTGCAGTGATATGCATTCTCCACCGTCATGACTTTCTCCTCTGTGTTGAAGTACTGTTATTGTATTAGCTGTGCCTTGCCAATAAATGAATTGCCACATTTAGTACATTTATATGGTTTCGCCCCAGGGTGGATTTTTGATATTGTGTTTGGTCTTTCTTGTTTAAAAAATGCCTGGACACATTTGTTGTGATATGTGTTCTTTGTGTGAGGACTTTCTTCCTTGTGCGGACTTTGATGGTATATTCACTGTTCCTTTCTAATAAATGCTTTGTTGCATTCAGTACATTCATATAATTTTGCTGCTGTGTGAACTTTCTGATGTCGGGTTAGGTTGCTTTAAAAAAAAAATTTTGTCACAGTAAGTGCACTGACATAGTTTTTCTCCTGTGGGGACTTCCTGATGGGGCATTGGCTGTGCCCTTCCAATAAATACTTTGTCACTTTCTGTACATTCATACGGTTATTTCATTAAGGACCCTTTGTCACATACTCAGCATTCATATAGATGGTCCCAGTGGATACTTTTTTTTTTTTTTTAAAGATCTTTATTAAAGAGTAAAGGTCATCTCCACAGCATTCCGCCTACATCCCCAACAGGGCCGGCAGTGCAAGTTATCAAGACAGTAACTCTTAAGACTGGGTAAGGGAAGTACACAGCAAGCCGCCTACAACCACTTTGGGCCGGCCGCGTTAGATAGAGCTATGAACCGCAGGGCAATAAATGTTTGCTAGTACAGTATAGTACTCAACAGCTATTGGGTTGAAGCAGCCCTGCCAATATACACTAACTGTACTACACCCATACAGGGGTAGTATAGAACTCACTAACATATAGTTGCAACAGAGCATGGGGCCTTGGATTTGCGGACTATTTATGGTAGGCGTTATAGGTCAACTCATTAGCGAAGTAGGAGATGGCTGCCTCAGCTGCTATGCTGGATAAAATGTTTGCACTTCGCATTTAGTCTTCTCAGACCCCCCACTACTGGTATATGTTCACGTTGTGTGTGAGAAGATGGTATGTGGGAGGTCTGACATGCTAGTCTGTAGACTACGCAAAATGGATTCGACCAGGAAGAAGCAAGCAATTTTATGAAGAAGAAAGGAGGAAGAAAGAAAAAGATAAGAGGGATCCAGGGAGCAGATTGGGGGAAAACATCTCTCTGGTCAGATGGCACAAAAGAGGGAGGAGTCCGGGGCCTGTGGTGGCAATCCACAATAGACCGGTGGCCGGCTTTCTGGCGTGAAGCATCGGGAAAGCATATGGAGTTCTTGTTTTTTAGGCAGTGTCGGCGTCTTGGGCGCCCCCTCTGGGAAGTACTGTGTCTTCAAAGAGTTGAAGGGCGCGCAGTCGAGGTGGTACCAATCTAGCGTGCTCCAACCGAGTCAAGTACTGGACCAAGGGCTGCCAAGTGCGCTGAAATTTAGCATCTGTGTGTGCCAGTCTGTGGGAAAGGAGTTCCATTGCCATGACCTGCCAGATTCTCGTAAACCACATGGCGGAGGGAGGAGTATAGGCCTTTTTCCAGTGGGACGCGATGACTTGCTTCGCAGCAGTAAGCATTTGAAATATCAGACACCAGTCCGTATGCGTCATTGCTTTAAATGTGGTGGGGCGGAGGCCCAGGACGAGAACTCCCGGATCATTGGGGAGGGGAAACCCCACTATTACCCTAATGTGGTTCAGTATCTCCGACCAGTATGGAATAATTAGTGGGCACTCCCACCAGATGTGAATGAAGGAGCCCTGAGCCGTCGAGCAACGCCAGCAATTGGGGGTAACTCCAGGGAACATTCTCTGCAGTCTAAGAGGGGTGTAGTACCAGCACGTCATAAGTTTATATGCCGATTCTTGTTGTATCGTACTTTTAAGAATGCGCCGAATGTCCCACCAGAGCTGCGCCCACCGGTCAGGGAGAAGTTCATTCTCAACATCCCTTTGCCACTGGCGTTGATAGGTGTGGGGCGAGATCGCTTGTGAGTGTTGGAGGACCTTATAGGTCCGAGAGATCAGTCCTCTAGACCCATCAAATGCTCTGACCAGGAGTTCGAATGGTGTAAGCTGGCGCGTGGCGCCCTCCATATAAGACGGGGCCCGAAGCCAGTGGCGGATTTGAAAGTATTCCAACTGAGTGGTCACAGGGAGGTTGAAGTCTGCCCGACACTGTTCAAGCGACTTGAAAACCCCCTTCTCGAAGAGTTGCTCAATAATGCGGCACTCCCCTGTCTCCCACGCTTGAAAAGATGGTATGCTAGAAGCTGGGGGAAAGTCTGCGTTAAGCGCCACTGGAGTGAGGGGGGAGGGGAATGTGGTGAGGCCTCAGGGTACCGCGATTCTGTCCCATATTTCCAATACCGTTCGCGTGGGCATGGCAATATAAGCACTGGGATGTCGAGCGCTTTTCTTCAGCCAAGCTAGGTCCCACAACGGGCGACAGGCCACCGCCCGGTCCATGTGGAACCAGTGTTTTTCACTGGCCCGAACCGACCACTCCGATATATAACGTAGATATGATGCCCAGTAGTATGCCAGAAGATCCGGACACGCTAGGCCCCCACGATCTTGCGGTAGCATCAGGACTCTGGTGGATAGACGCGGCCTACCTCCACCCCAAATGAATGTAACTATTTCTCTTTGGAGGCCCAGGATATCTCTATGGGGGATTGGCGTCGGGAGCGCTTGAAATATATATAGGACCTTTGAAAGTATGGACATTTTAACTGCATTAAGGCGCCCCAGCCAAGAGAGGGGTAATGCTTTCCAACGGCGGAGGTCCTCTCGCACGGTAGTTCTACATGCAGGCCAGTTGGCTTACGTCCAAGTGTCGAGAGTAGCTGTGATATTGATACCCAAATACCGGATGGACTTTGAGGCCCATTGGAATGGGTTGACTGTCTGAAGCTCTTCTAACTGCTGGGGAGTGAGAGGGAGAGTGAGGTTGAGTGCACGCGATTTGGAAGATTAATCTTGAGACCCGACACCAACTGAAATTGGGAAAGGGTGTCCAAGAGCGCCGGGAGGGAGGTCGCGGGCTCCGTGAGTGTCAAAAGTAGATCATCCGCAAAGAGGGCAATCTTATGGTCCACCCCACCCATGCGGATACCCCTAACATCCTCCGACTGTCGGATGCCAATCGCCAAGGGCTCCACGGCAAGTGCAAAGAGCAACGGTGATAGTGGACACCCCTGGCGAGTGCCTCTTCGGATGGCAAAAGGAGGAGTCAGGAGCCCATTCACATGAATTCGCGCCTTAGGGTCAGCATACGGTGCCATGATGTGGGCTATCATGAGAGGTCCTAGACCTATACGGTGGAGGACCGCCCGCAGGAAAGACCAGTCGACCAGGTCGAAGGCCTTTTCGGCGTCATGGGAGAGTAAGAAGGCAGGCATGGCGTGGTGGTGAACCTTTTGTACCAGATGGGCAGCTCTCCGTAGGTTATCCGCTCCCTGACGCTCTTGTATGAAGCCCACTTGGTCGGGTTCAATTAGACTCAGGAGGAGGGGAGCCAAGCGTCGGGCTAGGATTTTAGTATAGAGCTTGGCATCAACATTTAGAAGAGATATCGGTCGGAACGATGCACATGCAGTATGATCTTTCCCGGGCTTCGGGATGAGTACAATCTCCGCCTCAGCCATCGACGGGGTCACAGAACCAGTTTCAGCGAATGAATTAAAAAGGCGCAGCAAGGGTGCCTGAAGCTCTGGGAGAAAGATGCGGTAAAAGGCCAATGTCAGGCCATCAGGGCCGGGTGATTTCCCCAACGGGATACTCTTTAGGGCGTTTGATAATTCATCTGCTGTGATGCGCTCTTCCAGCTGGTTCCGGTGAAAGGGGCCTAGAGGTGTCCAGGGACAAGAGTCCAGGAAGGGGTTTATTTGGTCCACACAAGTGTCACCCGCAGAATATAAGTCAGAAAAGAATCCATGGAATTCCCTCTGTTTGGCACTTTCTGAGATAGCCCACCCTCCGTCCGGCTGGGTAATTTTGGCAATGTGATTACGGGATATCCGAAGGTGGAGGTGGCGTGCTAGAATAGAACCCACCTTATTACCTCCTCCATAGAATTTCTGCTTTAAGGCGAGGAGGGAATGTTCCGCCTTGTTCACTCGAAGGGCTTTAAGTTGTCCCCGAAGTGACGCGAGCTTCTTCCTCACATGTAGAGAGGGTGCCGCGTGGGTTTGCCGCTCCAGTGTCTTGATGTCGCGGCCGAGATTGTCCTCTACCAATCGGGCCTCCCTTCTACTGGCTATGGAAATAGAGGTGATGATGCCCCGGATCGTGGCTTTAAAGGCATCCCACAGAAGAGAAATAGGGGTTTCCGGGAGATCATTATGGGTGAAGTAGGAGTGTATAGCTTGTTTCAAGTCGTCTACGTCCACCGGATCGCACAAGACTTGGGGAGGTAGGCGCCAACGTGGAGCGGAGCCCGGAGGTCTGCCCATCCCCGCCAGGGTGATTTCCACGTGGGCATGATCAGAAACTGATATGTCCGAGATCACCACCGATTCCAAGGCTCTAGCGAGTGTTTGGGAAATAAAAAAATAATCAATGAGGGAATAGGATCGGTGGACATGGGAATAAAAGGAGTAATCTCGGGTGTCGGGCTCCCGGTATCGCCAAGCGTCCACTAGGCCAAGGGCCTGTATATCTTGCTTGAGCGTCGCGGACATAGCCCCAGTGCCTTGATACGTAGAAGCGGTGCGGTCTAAGCCAGGATCCCACACTAAGTTAAAATCACCCCCAATGATGACGGGTCCGTCCTCCTGGGATAACTGCGATCTGAGAAGATCTCGGAGGAAGACATCCTGTGCTTGATTAGGAGCGTAAACGTTAAGTAACGATAGAGGGTTGCCCCGGATCGTGAGCACCGTCTTAAGATATCGACCTTCCCTGTCTCGCGTAGTACGGGTGATTTGGATTGGGATACCAGCTTTAAAAAGGATGGCCACTCCCGCAGTCTTAGTTTGTGCAGAGGCCCAAACCTGCGTAGGATATTTAGGGTGGGACATACGCGAGGTATCTGCAGGAAGGAGGTGAGTCTCCTGCAAGAAAATAACATCAGGGTCGCTTAAGAAGAGGTATCTCCAAATTTGTCGTCGCTTGTTCGGGGAGTTTAGGCCCCGAACATTAAGGGACAGGCATTTAAGTTGCGCCATTGGTCAAGTAAGATGGAGCACGCCCTGACACAAACTCGCCCTCGCCTCCTGCCTGCATTCCAGATAAACTCCCCCCTGTGGGTATGGATCTCAACGGGGAGCGAATTAAGTGCCCAAAGCCATTCCCTCTTAAATGGACGCCTGGCGCCCGAATCTGTCTCCAGGAGTCCGGCCAATGAACCACAGTGGAGCCCCGTATACAGGCCCCGTTCCCACAGGACCAGAGAGAGAAGAAGAAGAGAGGGTGAGGGGGGAAAGGAAAGTAGACACAGAGAATACGAAATAACCAGCAACATGGTGGCCAACTGGGCCATAAAGAACCAGTCCAGCCCTGGAGCGGCCTAGTGGTGAGAACCAGGGCGGCTCTGAGGAAGTCACTCCTCATTTGGACTAAGGACATGGTGGGGGGGGAACATGGATCCAGGCAGCCGGGGCAGCCGCCGCCCCCCGGAGGTCAGTCTTTTCATCCCGCTGCAGTATTAGGACGGGGAGCCTGGAAGATTCTCCGTCCGCATTATGCCAGGAGAGATAACACCCTCAATGGAGAGGAAGGAGCGGGAGAGGCCGAGAACCCGTCTAGCTGCCCGAGGGGCGCTTGGACAGTCAGGTCCGGAGCCACTTGTTCCCAATGGGTTTGACCATGCCACTCCAGCTGGAGCAAAGACACGCGGCCCAAGTGGTCAGCCGAATCATAAGTTGCCTCCTGAACTAGCACCAAATGTGCAGGACAGGCTCATCCCGTCCGGGCTGAAAGAAAGAAAAAACCCTGCTCACCGTATCCAATTAGGGTATTGGTAACGATTTATAGAGTCAGAGTTGCGGCCTGGGATAGCTGGAGTATGGGACGCACAGCAACAGGTACTAATGTAGCCCGGCAGGCCTGATGAGGTATAAGTATCACCTAAGGGTGTTTTCAGCACCAGATAAAGGCATAAGCTAAGCATGCTATCCGATAGTACGGAGACTTGCTGAGAGTGAGCGCTAAGCCGTGCCAGGGAGGAAAGCTTATGGAAGCACACTTTGCAGGGGTGGTAGGTTAACATGATAGGTGGAGTGAGCTCAAACAATACCACTTGTACCCTGAGCAGCTTAAAGGTTACTTACTGCCCCATCAGGTGTGTGCGGCCGTCGTCTGTCAATTAGTGCGGGAGCATATAGCCCATATGGGCTACTGGTTTAAGGTAAGATATTGAAAGTAGTATTATTATGGCATAGTAAGCCCAGCCCGGCAGATGGAGCACCTGTGGATACCCTCAGCACTGAATAGGAACAAGAACTAAGTATGCTTACTAGCAGCCCAACGACTTGCTGACAGTGGTCTTGGGGTAGCACCAGAGGAGAAAGCACAACTGCACAGACATTGCAAGGTTATGAGGCAAGTACGGGGAATATGGCGAGTTCAAGCAAAAACCCAGAGATCCTGAATCAGCCTAACCACTATACACAGCATCCCCCAATATGTAAGACACACTTCTGGTAGACAGTTCAAAGGTATAGAACCCATGTAGGCAACAGGTGTAGAGTGAGGTCCAGAGGCTAACACCATTGCGATAAAGGAATCTGTTTATACCATAGTGAACACAGGTGGGTATTCTTAAAGTCCTGTAGAAACGGGTGTGAAACATGGTAGTAGGTATCATAGTGGCCTGCTGGTAAGAAACATTCCGTTGTCTCAAGTTAGATGATACAGGAGAGCCAGCCCTGCAATAGATAGATAGCGTGCAACCTTCAATCATTGACTGAGACATCGTAGGAGGTCCGACCTGCCAAGAAAGGCAAGTCCAGGATGTCCCCGGAGGTCCTCAGAGCCCCCTGGAGTGTCCTTCGGAGGAATTCAGGTGTACAGTACATAGGCGTTTCATCCAGTGCCTGGTCCTTAAGTAGGGCCGGGGGGCCGCAGGCCAGGGGTAAGCTCTTCCTCTCGGTGGAGGGGTACATGTGCAGTCAGGAAATTCGCCCGGCAGGACGGGATACATGGGTGGTGGGCAATAGTCATTCTCCAACACCTGGGCCCAAAGGCAGAGGGGACGCGGGGCTAGGTCTCTTCTCCGATAGCAACTGAGGCTCCTCCAATGCTTTCAGATGGCGGATTATGTCCTGCTTAGCTTGGCTAGAGGCCGAGTGGGCCACAGATGATCCTGAGCCGTGACGCTTCACCCTGGACCATTCAGGGCGCAACGATATCTGGGAGGCCGAGTCGGCAGGGGAGGGCGAGGTAGGCCGCGAATCCTGTGAAAGGTGGAGCAACTGGAGTGCCTCCCGCAATGAACGTAGGGACCGTCGCCTTCCCTCCCATTGAAAGATTAAAGCGAAAGGGTGCCCCCATTGGTATTTGATATTGGACGCCTTCAGCTTGGCCGTCACTGGCTGGAAGTCCCGACGCCGGCGCAGTGTGAGAGGCGAGAGGTCCTGAAAGATCTGAATAGTGTGGCCTCCATATTCCAGCTTTTCGGTTGCCCTGGAGGCCTTGAGAATTGCCTCTTTCTCCACATAGAAATGGACTCTGATCAGGATGTCAGGGACCAGGTTGGAGTTGCCTCGCGGGGGAGCCACTCGATGTGCCCGATCCAACGTTGGGGGGGAGATATCGTCGTCACCTCGGATAGCGTGGAGGAGATCCGCAACGTAAGTGAGTATGTCTGCTCCTTCCGCCCCCCATGGCACCCCCCGTATGCGGAGATTGTTCCGGCGGCTCCGATTTTCTAAATCCTCCTATTTGATCTGGAGCTCTACGTTCTGCTCTTCAAGCGACTGAACCCTGCGGCGAAGATCCTCAAGGTCTTCAGTACGAGAGTCTATGGTGCGCTCCATATCGTCAACGCGATTGCCTATTTCGGTGACATCCCGGCGTACATCCGTCAGGTAGGTTTTAACCTCCGTCTTGAGGGAAGAGATCTCCGACTTTATCTCCTGCAGGAAAGTGGCCAGAACCGCCTGCGTGATAGTGCCCGGTTCGGGGTCCGTCAGGGCGGACGCCATTTCAGAGGCCTTCGGTGGGGGTGACTGGGTGCATTGTGCCACAGCTCCTTGACCGAGGTGTCCTTGGTGGCGGGGGGCGCTGCAGACTTCCCCGTCTGAGGCCTGGTCATGCTGTTGGTGCCTGGCTCAGTGCGGCCGTCGCAGATGTCGCCGTGTAGCCCAGTACTGATCCCCTCTCCAGCGCGTGGGCAGTCCCCAGGGAATACTCAGTAGCAATAGGTGGCCGGCTCAACTCCGCTCAGACCATCTCCTTACTGCGGGCTTCCAAGGATAGCACCCACTATCGGGCTCCGCTCAGCCAGGCAGGTCAGTTCGGGGGTCTCCCCATAGAGGGGCTTCAGGATCACCAAGAACTGCTCCCTCCACCAGCGCCGCCTCGCCCCCAGACTCGTCCCTCGAACCAGCCTCGCGATACAGTAGCGTCGTGGACCGTGGGCTGCGTATGCCCTAGGGCGGCTATGCGGAATGGGAGGCCTCTCCAGGCCCAATAGGCATGACTCTCCCAACCACACTCAGAATGGGCAAGGTCCGGGTTAGGGAGGCAGGGTACCCCAGCCCATGCAGGCCTCAGCTGCCCCCTGCGCGTTATGTCCCGCTCCAGAAGTAGCGCCACCTCCTCGCAGGCTGTTGGGGGAACAGGCCAGCATCCACTGCCTTGGGGCCCTTCTACGATCCCAGGGGCAGTTCAGTCATATATCAGGATGGTATCTCCTCCTCCCCCGGGATCTGCACCCCCCGCACCTCACCTCCAGCACAATTGATTGCCCCCAGGCCACTCTGCACTCCGCACCGGCTCCACAGGTAGCTGCCGCCCGCTGCAGGGCCTTCTTCAGCTCTCGGGCCGCCGCCTCCAGGTACCCGGCGGCTGGTGGATTGCTCTGATGCCAGGTTCTGGGCTCCCGGAAAGCAGTTGAGCCACCCAGTAGGCCCTGTACCCCATCTTCACTGCGCTTGCAATGCGCCAGACTCGGAGCACATCAGATGTCCGCCGGCATATGTCCGGGCTCCTGGGCTCTGCCTCACCGCGTCTGCAAAATGGCGGGCCGGGCCTCCGCACTGCCAACCCTCCCGGCCCCCGGAGTCTACCACCGCCCCGGCGCTCACACAGCTCAGCCGAGGGTCCTCTCGGTGCGCCGCCCGGCTCCTCTCACCTGCAGGGCAGTGACCGCTCCGCAGCCTTGTCCTCTAGCGCCACCCCAGCCTCCGGGCCTCCGCTCCGATGCGTCGTCAAAATGGCGGTCGGGTTCTCCACACTGCCTTCAATGTCTGGGGTTTTTTGAGCCAGAGGGCCCCACCTCCAGTCCGGAGCTGCCACAGAGTACTTGCTAAGGAAGGGGGGGACACCTCCTGTGCCCCCGTGCCAAAGATCGCTCCCCAAGCGCCTTAAACCGACCCCGGAGGACGGAGCACCAGCAGCGTGCGTCCTACCCCATCGGAGTTCAAGCCACGCCCCGTGGATACTTTTTGATGTAGTTTTAACTCTCCCTTGCTCATAAATGCCTTGCAACATTCAGAGCAGTCTTCAGTGTGGACTTTTGATGTTCTGTTACCTCTCCATTTCTTATGAATGCATTGTAACGTTCAATACATTTATATAGTTTCTCTTCTGTGTGAACATTCTGATGTCATATTAAATTTCGTTTTGTAATAAATTCCTTGTCACATTCTGTACATTAATGTGGTTTCTCCCTAGTGTGGATTTGCTGACGCTGCATTAGCTTATTCATCTGGCAGAAGACTTTATTACATTCTGTACATGCATAGGATTTCTCTCCATGTGGATTTTCTGATGTCACTTCAGATCTCCATTTGTTTTGAATACTTTGTCATATTCAGTACAATGATATGGTTTCTCCTCAGTGTGGACTTTCTGATGTTGTATTAGCTTTCCATTGGTAATAAATGCCTTGTTGCATTCAGTACATTTATACAGTTTCTCTCCAGTGTGAACCTTTTGATGTTGTATTAGTTGTGCCTTTCTAAAACAAAAATGCCTTGTCACATTCTGTACATTCATAGGGTTTCTCCCCAGTGTGGACTTTCTGATGTTTCTTTTAGCTCTCCATTTGTTTTAAATGCTTTGTCACATTCTGTACATTGATATGGTTTCTCCCTAGTGTGGATTCTCTGATGTTGCTTTAGATATGGCTTTCTAATAAATGACTTGTCACATTCAGTACATTGATATAATATCTCTCCTGTGTGAACTTTCTGATGTCGTATTAAATGGTGGTTTCTAATAAATCTCTTGTCACATTCTGTACATCCATAGGGTTTCTCACCAGTGTGGATTTTCAGATGTTGTTTTAGCTCTCCATGTGCTATAAATGCCTTGCCGCATTCTGTTCATTCATAGGGTTTCTCACCAACATGGATTTGTTGATGTCGCTTTAGAATCTTCTTCTTTCTGAAAACACTGCTACATTCTGTGCATTGAAATGGTTTCTCTCCAGTGTGCATTTTCTGATGTCGCTTCAGCTCTCCATTTGTTATAAATGCTTTACCACATTCAGCACATTGACATGGTTTCTCTCCTGTGTGAACTTTCAGGTGGTACATTAATGTGTACTTTGCAATAAATCTCTTGCCACATTCAAGGCATTCATAGGGTTTCTCACCAACATGGATTTGTTGATGTCGCTTTAGATTATTCTTCTTACTGAAAACACTACTACATTCTGTGCATTGAAATGGTTTCTCTCCAGTGTGGATTTTCTGATGTTGCTTCAGCTCTCCATTTGTTATAAATGCTTTGCCACATTCAGCACATTGACATGGTTTCTCTCCTGTGTGAACTTTCAGGTGGTATATTAATGTGCCCTTTGCAATAAATCTCTTGCCACATTCAAGGCATTCATATGGTTTCTCCCCAGTGTGGACTTTATGATGTCGTTTTAGCTTTTCATTTGTTATAAATGCTTTGTCGCATTCTGTACATTCGTACGGTTTCTCCCCTGTGTGGACTTTCTGATGATGTTTTAGCTTTTCATTTGTTATAAATGCTTTGTTGCATTCTGTACATTTGTACGGTTTCTCCCCAGTGTGGACTTTCTGATGTTGTTTTAGCTTTTCATTTGTTATAAATGCTTTGTCACATTCTGTACATTCATATGGTTTCTCCCCAGTGTGGATTTTCTGATGTTGCTTCAGCTCTCCATTTGTTATAAATGCTTTGTCACACTCTATACATTGATATGGTTTCTCCCCAGTGTGGATTTTCTGATGTCTTTTTATCGATCTATTTGTTATAAATGCTTTATCACATTCTGTACATTCATACGGTTTCTCACCAGTGTGGCATTGTTGATGCTGCTTTAGATACTCCTTCCTTCCGAACACTTTATTACATTCTGTACATTGATATGGTTTCTTCTCTATGTGGACACTGTGATGCTGGATTAAGTCTTTCATTGCAAAGAACACTTTTCCACAGACAGTCCATTGATATAGTTGTTCTCCAGTATGAAGTTTCTGATGTGGCATTTGTTCTTTCTCTGCCAAATAAATGTGTTGTCACATTCTAGATATTCATAAGGTTTCTCTCCTGTTTGTTCTTTCTGATACCAGGTTATCTCTTCCTTCGTAATGAGCACCACATCAAACTTGCTTCAGTATGTCAGTATGTTATGTCTTCAATGTATATCAGCTGATGCCTAAGAGCCAAGTACAGACCTCATTGGGCTGTTTGGGTTTTCTGCTGCAGAAAAAGACTTTAGCAAGGCATTATTCTTCAAGGAAAGAGTTTTGAGGCATCCTGTTTTTGCATCACTTCCTACACAAGTGATGTTCACCTTTTTTGTTTATTACTGCATTTATTTCACCTGTTAGAATAAGAAAAAGAAACACTGAATAAGTTGAAATGCAGAGTTCATCACAAAATTCTATTGGCATTTAATGAGACATTTAATTGTCCATACATAGACAAGTGCGCTGAAGAAATTCTAGATTCCACTTTCACTGTAAAGATGCAGTTGGAGAGTATGGGCATATGATCCTTCCGTGATCCCCCTTCTATCGAGGAGTGTGGAATCAAGGAGGTACCAAGACACCAGAGAAGGTTCCTTGTTCAGTGAGTGAGACCCTCTCCCCACGACACACTGCAATGTTAAATCCATAGCGACAAGATGCCTCTCTTCTTTTCCAGGGAATGCTTCCTATTATCACACGGCCTAACAAATAATACAAGATGGAGCCTTTTCCAGTGAATGGACCAAGCAACACCGATCATCACAATAACGGCGGGAAACATAAGCAACTGCTGCAAGGGAGTCCTTTAAACTATCAGAGAGCACAGGATAGGACCCGGGTAGGCAATCTGATTATCTTCCACATTGTGTAAGTCCAGCGATCCCTCTGACCAAAACTACACAAGGAATAGAAGATTAGCAACCATTTTAAACACACATTGGCAAAGTCAATAAGTTTCACCTTTTAGACGTATAGGCTTTCCCAATGCTGGACAACATCAGAAAAAAAAGAAAGAAAAACAAAAAGGTACAATGGTGTGGCTACTGTTGCATCATTCTGTAGGTATGCAACATTTTCTCCACAAATGTGCACACCTACAGAATGACACATGCACCATTTTCTTTTTTTAGTCTGGTGTAAGTCAATACCTTTTATTTACAAAAATTACATGTATAATATACTTCCTTAAAGGGGCTTTCAGCTCTCCATCCATTGGTCTGTTGTTGTGCCATTCACATTTTGCTTCTGCCCACTATAGAATACAGCATGGGGCAGTGGGTCTGCCTACTTCACCTACTGGCTAACTTCACTTTGAGTGACTGCATTTTACTCTTTTCCAAGGAGGTAGGTCCCTTCGGTGCAGTGTTTTTGTTTGTACTTAATAATTACATTAGTGTTGGGGGCGCTAGAGAGCCCATGGCTAGATGGCCACACTCTAGCACAGCTCTGCTGGCCGGAGACTACTATCCAATAAATATCAGCGATATGGGTTGTCATCCGTGGCACTAGATCTCCACACCACTTTGTGCAGTGGGAGTGACCTCCAGCAAGACAAACAAGCATTTGCAATGCAATAGGTCTCGCATTTTAGAAACTTTGACCTATTGGTATTGTAAATGACAATGCCGTTTATTATTGCAGGTTTTTAAAGCACATAAATAAAAGGCATTGTCATTTACAATTCCAATGGCTCAAAATCTCGCAATTGTGAGACCGATTGCATTGTGAATGCTTGTCTTATTTTGAAGTCGCACAGTAGTAGCCTTGAGCCAGAAACGTTGCTCATGGTAGAAAAATTTGCGGGTATACTTTTTACAGGACCATGTCTAATTTTTTTGTAGAGACTATTATGGCCAAAGCAGAAGTTGCTTGAGGAGAAGGGGCTATTCTGCATAGGCTGTGGCAGATTGCAAGGAATTTACTGCTCATACAGGAAGTGACAAGAACATCACTTCCAGGGCAACAATTTTTCATTTGTATAGCTGACTGACACTCCCCAGTAGTGGGCTTGGGCCCTTCAGTAGGGGGAAAGGTGCAAAAAGTAGGGCAAACTTGATTGCTTTACTCATTCATCTAGTTTTTTTGACAAGTTAACCCTGAAAGCATTTTCTTTGGAAGCAGATGCAGGCCAATATGCTCAGATATGAAAGGTCTGACATTCTTGCTCAAGAAAAGTGATACAAGTTTGAGATGTTTCTACTTTCTTAAGCAGGAGTCGCATTTTTTAAGGAATGTTTGTGTATTTGTTAATCCCTTTCATTCCAAAAAGGACCATTTCGAAAACCCATCTCTCCCTAACTATTTGTTGCCTTGCAAGCCTTTGATAATTAGAAATTGTTGAGTGGAGTCTTCCAGTTACGGGCCCGCCTACAAGCAATGAAACCCCGGTTTGGATGGTAAATGAGTCATGATTGAGTCGTGATTAGGGTGCAATTGGATCTTCATACCCCTGAGCTCAGGTGCCACCGCACCTGCTACACTAGTGCTAGCTCTGCTCCTGGTCACAGCGGGTTCCGGGTTCCGAACAGTGCAGGTTACATGGTGAGGTGGCGTTCTGCATAACCACTCGCCTAACCGAAGTACTTTTAGTAATGTGTGCAATTGAGCAATTGGTCCAGCGTGAACAAATGTTCCAGTACACTTAATAATACCTCTTGAAGCATGTCAAAAGACGTGCTGTCTACTATGAAATTCTTTGGCAGGGACATCTCTGCGGAGTATTGTTCTTTCTGCAGTAGAGACTGACACATTTCCAGAATTTGCATCAAATATTTCACCAGGAAAGCAGATCCTGCTACAGTAGAAACAGGGGGTTCCTGTGATGTGCCATGTTTAGCTTTGTTTTATGCTTTCTGGTGGATGCAGAAGGAAGTATTTTGTGGCCGATTGAACATCGTTGTTCGTCACCACACGCATTCACGACAAGTGTTTTTTGGACAAATGAGCGGCCCTGTGCAGTTTATTTTTGCGCTGTGGTAAAAATAGATGGGTTCTTCAAAGAAATCTCTTTTTCCTTTCAGATGCGACGCTGACTGCGTCGAGCGGGAGCCTATGTCGAGTGTGCAATGGAAAGGTTTCCATGGAGGGGGATGTCTCTGGAGATGGGCGGATGTACTCATAAAAATAGCATGTTGGAGGCGCACAGCTAGGTGAAATCACAAGTCCAGAAAAGTTACTGCAGAACAGGTGCCCGCATCATGCATCAAATGCCGATACCCGTATAGCCCGGTGGACAGCAGTCCTCGGGCCCGGATCTTGACCTGAGAAGGGCCTCGTTGACTGGCTCTGTTGCAGTGAATGTCCGGTTACTTACCGGTAATATTCATTACTCCGAGTCGTAGCCGTCACAGTCCAAACCACATGAGCATAGCTCCTCCACCCAGAACTTCCAAGCAAAACTCTAAGCCCATCCCTTCCCTCCAGGCTACTCCCACATCCTGTGGCATATAACCCATGAACCCCCTATCCACATCCTGCACCACCAAGCACAAGAAGCCGAACAGGGAGGGAGGGATGGGAACCAGGACTATGACAGGGAGGGCTACGACTCGGAGTAATGAATATTACCGGTAAGTAACCGGACATTACCTCCTCGTCAGCCCTCCCCGTCACAGTCCAAACCACATGAGCAGATACCAAAGCAAGAATCGGCGTCACTCAGTAGCAAAAACAGACTTTATTAGCACAAGCAGAAAGTCACACCACCTGAGCAGAACGCAACACCGCATCCCCAAACCCAGCAGACTCTGTCCCACCCACCACCAAACGATAATGGGACATAAAGGTGTGAAGAGAACTCCAAGTAGCAGCCCTGCAGATCTCAGCCATGGAAGCCCCTTGGAAACAAGCCCAGGAAGCAGCCACCCCCCGAGTCGATCTCCCCTGAACCGACCCAGGCGCCAACACACCACAAGCCTCATATGCAGCCCCCCTCATCCCAACTTAGCAACCGACTGAGAGTAGCCCCAGAAGGCTTCAGACCATGACCAGCCAGCCCAAAGGTCACAAAAAGTGAATCCACCCTACGAAAAGGTTTAGTATGCAGCAAGTACACCTCCAGAGCCCGCCTAACGTCCAAACAGTGCAGCCGCACCTCAACCTCCAAAAGAGGATCTGGACAGAAAACAGGCAACACCAGATCCTCCGAGCAGTGAAACGAGGAAGGGACCTTGGGAACAAAGGAAGGATCAGGCCGCAGAACAACCCGATCAGGAAAAAAACGCAAAAAGGGCTCAAAACAAAGCAAGGAGCCCAACTCCCCGATCCTCCGAGCTGAGGTAATAGCGACAAGGAAAAGCACCCTGAGCGACAAAAACCGCAAAGATACCTCATGCAGAGGTACAAAAGGAGCCCCCTGCAAGGCCCCCAAAACCAAAGGAAGATCCCAACCAGGAGCAAAGGACTTAATGACAGGCTTCTGGAGGAAACAACTCCTCAACAACCAGGACACCAAGGGGACCACCGGCTCACAGTCCGAACCCCTAAAGGCCCGTACAGCCGCCCACTGAGCCCTCAGGGAGGACACAGCCAGACCCAAGTCGAACCCATCCTTCAAGAAATCCAAGATACGCACCGGATCCACCTCCAATGCAGACCAACCCCATGCCGTACACCAAGCCATAAAGGACACCCAATGTCTGGCATAGGACTTGAGAGTTGAAGGGCGCCGTGACCGCTGAATAAACTCAGCCACAGAAGGAGAACACCCCATAGCCACGAGGTTCAGCCTCTCAACAGCCAACCCACCAGTCGCAGGCGGACCAGACACCCCCGAGACAGAGGGGGAAACGACAGGTGACAAGGGATCACTGGCAATCTCCAGCAAGGCCCCACTGCCAACCTCAACAACAGAGGGAACCAAGGCCTCCTGGACCAATCCGGAGCCACCAGGACGACCGAGGCCCGATCCAGTTTGATTTTTATCAGGACCCGCGGAATCAGAGCAATCGGGGGAAAGGCATACATCAGGACCCCCTCCCACCAGAAGGACAGGCCATCCACCCTCCAAACCGCGTCTGACCGAACCAGAGAACAAAACCTCTCCCTCAAGGCAGTCCTCCGGGACCCCGAACCTGGCCATCAGGGAACCAAACATCTCCTGCGTCAGGCACATGTCGGACAGAGAGGGAAACACCCTACTCAGGCGATCCGCCTGACTTCAAAACCCCCGGCAGATGTAAAGCCCTCAGAGACAACCAGTGTGACTCCACCCACTGGCAGATCTGCTGAGCCAACAAGTTGAGGGAAGCCACCTTCGCACTCCCTTGGCTGTTGACATAACACACCACCACCTTGTTGTCGGACCGCACCATCACATCCCTCTGAAGGACCCAAGGAAGAAATGAGTCAAGGACACTGAACCGCCTTCAACTACCTCCAATTCGAAGACATCTCTGCCTCCTGAACAGACCAAACCCCTTGTACAGACTCATGAGCCAACACCACTCCCCCTCCCAGTTCGCAGGCATCCGTCGTCAGGACCAACCTCTCCTGGGACACAAAGGGCGAGCCCTGCAAGAGGTTCTGATCCTCCAGCCACCAGGACAACCCCTGGGCAATGGCCACACCCCCCGGAATCAACAGCTCGTAATCCAGAGACGCCGGAGCTGAATGCCCCATACCATGATTCACCAGGGGGTACAAGTGCAAACGGGCCCAAGGAACAATCATCACAGTAGCAGACATCAGCTCCTGAACACGCAACCACTGGCGAGCCGTTGAAGACCGAGCCCCCAACACCCACTTCAGCTCACGCATCAGAGTCAGACTGCAGGGCTCCGACAGGAAGACCTCACCCAACAAGGTGATGAAAATCCCCCCAATAAGCAGCAGTTCCGGAGAGGGGCAAAGATGCGAAATCTCCAAGAGCAGAATCCACCCGGACAGTCGAAGGAACCTGCAAACTTCCTGGGGATGGGCCTGAAAGACGAGGAAGAAATCAACCAATCGTCCAAGGAAGGGAACATCTGGATCCCCTGAGCATGCAACAACCATACCAAGGGTGCCAACACTTAAGCAAATACCCTAGGAGAGGCTGACAGTCCAAAAGGCAACACCATGAACAGGGTACGATCCACCCCCACACAGACACACAGGAACCACTGCGAAGCCGCGTGTACCAGCACATGAAAGTAGGCGTCCCGGAGATCCAGAGAAGCCAGGAAACCCCCACCGACAGGAAGGGAAGAATCAACGGCAGAGACACAATTTAGAAGAACCGATGAAGGATACACAAGGTGACAGCCATCAGATCCAGGACAGGACGGCAGTTCCCATTTGGCTTCTGGATCAGAAACAGGATTGAGTAAACCCCCGACCCTGTAGACTCACAGGCACCCTCACCACAGCCCCGCTGGAAACCAAGTCCTGAACTCTGTCCAACAGAGCCTGACACTTTATCCGAGATCTGGGAACAGGGGTAGCTCTGAACACATCCACCGGAGGAACACCCAATTCGATCCCGCAGCCCAGCCGGATCACCCAAAGACGTGAGGCGAACCCCCAACGAACTCCCCACACAGTCACGACTTGGAGGGACCTGAAGAAGAGGAAGCACCCTGTTGACCCCGGGACTCGGGTAAGGAAGGGACACCCCGGCCCGTCCCCGACCAAGAAAGGGCTGGGCTGTCAATTTATCAATCAATCAATCAATCAATCATGTCACTTATAAAGCGCACTACATACCCGCGAGGGTCTCAAGGCGCTGGGGGAAGAGGGGGGTGGTGCTGCTACTGATCGAAGAGCCAGGTCTTGAGGAGTCTTCTGAAGGCCAGTAGGTCTTGGGTCTGTCGGAGGTTGGTGGGGAGGGTGTTCCAGGTCTTGGCGGCGAGGTGGGAGAAGGATCTGCCGCCGGCGGTCGTTTTCCGGATGCGGGGGACTGTGGCGAGGGCGAGGCTGGTCGAGCGGAGCTGGCGGGTGGGGGTGTAGAAGCTGAGTCGTCTGTTGAGGTAGGCTGGTCCGGAGTTGTGGAGTGCTTTGTGTGCGTGGGTGAGGAGCTTGAAGGTTATCCTCTTGTTGACAGGGAGCCAGTGCAGGTCTCTCAGGTGGGGTGTGATGTGGCTGCGTCGGGGGATGTCGAGGATAAGACGTGCAGAGGCGTTCTGGATGCGTTGCAGCCGTCTCAGGAGCTTAGCCGTCGTTCCTGCGTAGAGGGCGTTTCCGTAGTCCAGCCTGCTGGTGACGAGGGCCTGGGTGACTGTTTTTCTTGTTTCGGTGGGGATCCACTTGAAGATCCTGCGGAGCATTCGGAGGATGTTGAAGCAGGATGAGGAAACGGCGTTGACCTGCTTAGTCATGGAGAGGGTGGGGTCGAGGATGACCCCTAGGTTGCGTACGTGGTCGGTGGGTGGCGGGGCTGTTCCCAGTGATGTTGGCCACCAGGAGTCGTCCCAGGCTGAAGGGTTGGAACCAAGGATGAGGACCTCCGTCTTGTCCGAGTTCAGCTTCAGGCGGCTGGTCCTCATCCATTCGGCGACGGCCTTCATTCCTTCGTGGAGGTGGGCTTTGGCGGTGTGAGGGTCTTTGGTGAGGGAGAGGATCAGCTGGGTGTCGTCGGCGTAGGAGATGATGTTGAGGTTGTGCTGTCGGGCGACGTGGGCGAGGGGTGCCATGTAGATGTTGAACAGCGTTGGGCTGAGGGAGGAGCCTTGGGGTACGCCGCAGATGATCTTGGTGGCCTTGGATCGGAAGGGGGCGAGGCGGACGCTTTGTGTTCTGCCGGAAAGGAAGGATGTGGTCCAGTCCAGGGCCTTCTCTTGGATCCCGGCGTCGTGAAGGCGTGTTCGTAGTGTGTGGTGGCAGACCGTGTCGAAGGCGGCTGATAGGTCCAGGAGGATGAGGGCTGCTGTTTCTCCGTTGTCTAGCAGGGTCCTGATGTCATCGGTGGCGGCGATGAGGGCGGTTTCGGTGCTGTGGTTGCTGCGGAAGCCGGACTGTGAAGGGTCCAGGATGTTGTTCTCCTCGAGGTAGCGGGTCAGTTGTTTGTTGACGATTTTCTCGGTGACCTTCGCGGGGAACGGGAGCAGAGAGATGGGTCGGAAGTTCTTGAGGTCCTTGGGGTCTGCCTTGGGTTTCTTGAGTAAGGCGGTGATCTCGGCGTGCTTCCAGCTTTCCGGGAAGGTTGCTGTCTCGAAGGAGATGTTGATTATTTTCCGGAGATGGGGCGCGATGGCTGTACTGGCTTTGTTGAAGATGTGGTGAGGGCACGGGTCTAGCGGTGAACCGGAGTGGATGGTGTTCATGATCTCGCTGGTGTCCTCGTCGTTGATGTTGGTCCAGGAGAGCAGGCGGTTGGTGGTTGTGGGGGCAGTGGTCTCGGTGGTTGCCGGGGCGGTCGTGGTGTTGAAGCTGTCGTGGATGTCGGCGATTTTGCGGTGGAAGGAGGTGGCCAGTGAGTCGCACAGGTCTTGCGACGGCTGGATGTCGTTGGTGTTGGAGCTGGGGTTGGAGAGTTCCTTCACGATGTTGAAGAGCTCTTTGCTGTTGTGTGCGTTGTTATTTAGATTGAAACGCCTGCCCAAAAGCCCGCTTATAACCCGCAAACTTCCCCATCTGAGAAGAGCGGACCGGAGCCAACAATTACTTGTCTGCAGCCGGTTCCATAAGCAATGCCTCCCATGGTTCCCCAAACAGGTTACAGCCCGTGAAGAGATGCTTCAACATGGCAGCCTTTTGAGCAGCCTCCGCCGTCCAAGGCTTAAGCCACAACAGCCTCCGAGCAGCCACCGAGGCCCCAGCCGAAACCGCCGCCGCACAAAGGGAATCGAAGGACAAATTCGCCAGGAAACGCATCTGTTGCTCCAACATGGACAAAGATTCTGAGGGATCCTCATCCCGCAAGAGCTGCACAGAAATACCCAGACAGTCTTACCAGAAGCGACTGAACCAGATAGCTGGCGTAAGCCGCAGACCGAACTGCAAGATTAGAGGTAGCAAAGAACCGCTTCAAGGCCCCCTCAACCTGCTTGGCCCCAGGATCCGAAGGAACCGCATCCTCGGACACCACCAGGTTCTGAGATGCCATACCAGCCAGCAGGGAAAACACCTTCACCACAGCCGGGAATCCCTCAGCGAACCCCTGTAAAGGATACATCTGTGCCAGAAACCGGGAAAAGGCATGTCAGTCAACGTCCTTCCACTCACCCTCTAGCACATTTCTTACAGAATTATGAATAGGGAGGCTATCAGGCCCCTTCTTCTTTGAATTGGCGAAAAAGTCTGATGACTCTCCACCCTCCAAGGGACTAGGGAACCCCAAACTGTCCCGAACATGTCGTAGAACACAGTGAAGTTCTTCCCCCTGGACAAAACGACCCATCACCTCCTCATCTGCAGAGGCATCCAACTTCTTCCTCCGAGGCCCCTTGGGCTCACGAGCCAGAAAGGCTGCAGCCACGGCTGCACAATCATCTTCTGCACATCAACCAGGGAAGGAGCAGTGGGAGACCCAGCGACCACCACCTCCTCCACACATCTGAGCCCACTCACGTCTGAACTTCAACCGTCTATGATGAATCAGGAGAGTAGAGCAACCATCCACCAAGAAAATCCCCTGACCAAACAATCCAAGACCCCTAAGGGCCAATCAGGGAACATCACCTGGACCCACAGCCAATCCCCAACAGGACCTTAGGCCGGTCCCAAAACAGGCCAATCAGAGACCAGAAGTAAAGACTGAGAACCCACAACCAGTGAAACACCAGTTTGAACACATAACCATTTGGGTAAAAGAACGCAACCTTAATCCACTATGCCACAGCTACTCATACACTCTTACCTCTGCCCCCTGGACAAATGTAGAGAGAGACAGAGACCGCAAGGAAAGCGGGGAGAATCGGAAACCCCCAGCAGCCCCAACAACAGGCAGAAACGAAAACGAGAGGGGACACCAGCTGTTCGCACTCCTCCTACACCAGATCACAAAAATTGCCATTGGTACCCCGGGGCCCACGAGGTGGAACATCCATAAAAAAACACTTACAGGAGTAACCGCAGTGAACAGAGGGGCAACTCAGACTCGAAAACGAGCCCACGTGCAGAAGACCTCCAAGGAGGAGCCGATCCGCCACACCCTTGGCGTGCTGAGAAAGGCAAAGCCGGGCACAACACACTTCTCTTCCCTCCCCGGGAGTTCCCGCTAGAGCAGGGAATGAACCCGGAAGTGGGGAAGCCGCAGCAGGGGCCGCCACTACCCCACACCAGGCAGTTCGGGCCCCCAAACACCAGTCCCGCTAAAGCAGGGACTTAAACGTACCCAGGCAGGCACGTAGGGAGACCAACGGCCGCAAACGCAGACTGCCGCACACTTACCGGTCGGAGGCATTGCAGGCACCCCCCACGACGAGTATTGCCTGGAACAGCATCCAGCAGCAAAAAACAACAGGATGTGGATAGGGGGGTCATGGGTTATATGCCACAGGATGTGGGAGTGGCCTGGAGGGAAGGGATGGGCTTAGAGTTTTGCTTGGAAGTTCTGGGGGAGGAGCTATGCTCATGTGGTTTGGACTGTGACGGGGAGGGCTGACGAGGAGGTAATGCGCCCCTCTCCCCGCCCGCACGCACATTAAATCAAGTGCCTGCGTGGTCCTGTCAAGGCGCTGGCACATGCGCGCGCCTCTGGCGGGCCTGGTGGAATAAGAAAACACTGCGCGTTTCCGAACTCCAAAGCCGATGGCAACTTCCTAAATGGCTCTTCTCTACACGTAACCTCTCCGTGAGAGGGGGGAAAGAGAAACTGGAGGCTGTGATCGAAACTACTGTGGGAAGCGTGCAGCGTTGCAATTATTGGGACTGGCCTCTCACTCTCTCGCAGACATGCACTCACTCATGCTCCCTCTCTCATGCGCGAGGCCTTTTTGAGGAGTGCTTCACATCTGCACTTTTCTCCTAATAGTCATATCTGGTTATGCGTTCACTCCCAGTCTGCAGCGACTTTGTTTTAAGTCCGCCTTGCTAATTGTTAGCCTCTGTTTTCACTTTAATAACAGCTGTGTTTTTCTTTTCATCTCTTGATGTTTTTTTTTAATGATTTTTTAATTGGATGCTATCTGTTTTTGTTATTGTATGTTCCACTTCATTTGGCTCTCGTGGACTTGAGAAGGTAGTACGGTGTAACACTTGAAGTAAAGGGGCCAGTAGCCATGGGAGGGTGCAGATGACGACATGGCATAATAAGGAGGGACTATCAAGCCTCATAATCAATCAGAAGACAGCATTTAGAAGGACAAACACACAAGCCAATGAAAAAAATGGGCGGGGTACTGGGCGGGGCTTCTCTCCCGTACTGAACTACCCCAGATCAACCCCAGAGCAGCGCTTGCGCGCTGGCTCAGGGCTCGACCTAAAAATGGAGAGCTGATGGCGTGGGGAGACTGCGAAATGTCGCTATACACACTGTGGGCAGCTGCAAGATGGTGGCCTGGAGCAGCACCAGGAGAGACGAGGAAATACCTGGGACAGCTCGAGGAGAGTAGGCTGCCAGCTATCAAACATCACCTGGTCGAGGGCGATACCCCGCCGAAGAACCCGGTCGGCACGGGGGCTAGTAGGCAAGGAACCGGCACTGGGGTCAAGTGCAGTGACCGTGGGAGATGCTGCTGACGCATGGCCCGGTTCATGGCCCGGCTAATTCTGAAGGTGTGCGGCCGCGGCGTGGGCCATGTAGACCTGTGCCAGAAGCTCACTAGTGGCCTGCAACGGGAGACCTGGCAGAATGAGGAGTGTGAGCTGCCTGCCCCCATGTGCGAGGAACCGATGGTCTGCTGGACCTGAGGACGAGGCCTGAGGCGCCTGCGGGGAGCTACAAGTCCGAGGAGACAGGAAATGGTAGAACAGTCAGTGAGCGCAGAGCATAAAAATGGAGTAGATGTGGGGGCTTAAGCGGCAGCAATAACAACAGATGCTACCTGGCCGTTGAGGCTTCCAGGGGCCGTATAGTAGCTGGAGGAGCAACGTATGAGGGGAGAGGCACCCCAGAGGTGGGCACACAGGAGATTAGTGGGCAGAGTGACCGAGGAGAGGAAAAACGGGCCCTGATACACCTTGTGCACTCGTACATCCTGCACTTACAGTATTCCAGGTGGGAACTGACTTGACCCGGGGAGGTTTGCGCCCCTCTGGAGATTTGGTGGAACACGCCGATCAGCAGTAGCTGTGTAGAAGTGCCACAGCTCAACCTTTGGCCTACATCTGGGATTGAATTATAGCGCTGAATAAGGGCAACATGAATTGTAAACATGGGCAAAATAGGCAAGCAACAGACTCGGCTAAATTTTGTGTCCCGCCGCCCTTCATGCCCCCAGAACGTGCATTCGGACAAAGAACTGGAGGCCCAGATGCCGGAGACACCACTGCTGGAAACGACACTGCTGGCGATGCAGCAGAGCCTCCAGGCCATCAATGGCAAGATAGAAACTCTGACCCTGTGCATGGACAGCATGGCTGCCAAGCTGGACAAGCAGGCTGCATGTCTTACAGCGGCAGAGCAGCGTATCTCCTCTGTGGAAGACGAGTCACACAAAACAGCCACTAAATGTCAGGACATGGAGAACATTTTGGAAGTCATAATGGCGAAAAATGAAGATTTGTAAGCGCGCTCCCAGCACAATAACTTTCAGATAGTGGGGGTTCCAGAAAGCACCAACACAGGCTGTCTAGAGGATTACATTGAATCTATGCTGAAGGACATTTTTAGCCCAAAGCAACTCTCGTCGATGTTGATCATCGGAAGGGCACACAGATCACCTGCCACAAGATCACCACCTGGGGCGCCCCCGAGGCCCATCATTGCCCAGCTCTTAAACTACCAGGACCGTGATACTGTGCCACGCCTGTCTTGGGAAAAACAGTCCATCAACTATCAGGAGTATGAAGTGCCTTTTTCCCCAGATTTTACGATAGCAGTCCAGGCAGCGCACAGAGAATTTACTCCTGTCAAGAAAATATTGCACTCGGCCAATATCCCCTATGTGATGCTTTACCTCGCACGTCTCCGGATTGTACATAAAAGGAAACCGAGATTCTTTGCTACACCGGGGGTAGCCTCAGACTTCCTGAAAAACGTCCAGTGGGGCCGCCCCAGTCCGTAACACTCCATATCTCTTCCTCATTCGGACAGCTGCATCTAACAACGTAAAGAACCGTGAGTAACATATGGACCTGCCCGAACTCCAAGATATAAACAGTTATCATAGATATAATCCCCCTGCTGAACTGATATCTCAACATGCTGGACGGGTCAGATCCGGTTGGTCACACTGAGTGGATACCACATTGACGGCATGGCACAAGAGATGAGTAACATGGGGTACTGCAAGTGGATTATGAGTTAGTCATATCTATACACTCAAGCAGTATAATAGTTTTAGACCCTTGCTGCAGGGACCTGTGCGCTGAATGGATATTCTTCAAGAGTCAGGTTATAAGTTATAACCGGTTTTATGGTATTTATATTTTTGTCATTTCTGTCTGTATTTATCCATATTTATTTTTTACTAATTTTACTTGTATTTATCCATATTTATTTTAGGTTTTGTGAAAAAATGAAGCTGAAATGTGTATATTTCTGTATTTATTTAACCAGTTAATGTGCACTAGTGCCTGAACGCCTGACAGGTTTCAAAGATATATACACACTCAGATGGTAAAATATGCACTTGTAAGAAAATATGTAAATTTAAGTCTCAAGGTTGTGCACATCTACTGCTGCTTAAGGCTCTTTACTTAAATCCCTATATTTTTTTTATCCACTTGCCTGTCAATCCACACAGCTATTGGCCTTGCAGTCATGACTGACAGCATTTAGAATCACTCAAAAACAACCCAATTTCCGCTTTTATCCACATTTAAAAATAAATACAGACAGGAAAATAAATGTGTTTCTGTCTGTATTTATCTGTAAAAATCAGTAAAAACGTAAAACAGGGAGCCTTAGTTATAACTGAGCACATTTGGTCGTCCCCATAAGCTATTTTATTGACTCTTTTAGAATTCCCTTCTCTCTGGCCACCCCTGCGTTGTGGGAGGGACTTTAGGCCTCTGGCTGACCCTACGAGAGTGTACCTCAAATGTTAATGTAATAGATGACCATGGGAACAGGGAAAATCAGTAATACATGGTTGACTCTACTGTTTATTGATGTTCTGTTATGCCGGGAATGTCTTTGCCATGATTCTGATGCTAAAGTGGGTGGGGGGGGATTGGGGGCTTTCCATACAGTACATCACAGAATTATCTGCTTATATGCCACACAAGGGGGACATTGGGGCACCTTAGTGAGCCGTGAGATTAGAATCTCTCACTGCAACACGTGCGCTGGGCCGGGTTAGACTCCTGCCTTGGAATGTACGGAGGTTGAATAACCTCAAAAAGATAAGTCAGGTGTTCGCCTATCTTCATAGACACCGGATACAACTGGTCTTACTGCAAGAAACACATCTTACACAATCAAATGACCTACGAGTGGGTTTTAGATGGGCGGTGGTGAGGGCAGCCTCCTCATACTCCTCATATTCCAGAGGGTCCTCATATTGTTACTGTCCTCACTACCTATGGGCCAAAAGTTGACGACCCTGACTTCTATCACTGGCTAGCGAATAGGCTATATGCCCTACAACCAACAATAATACTCTGGGGCGAGGACCTAAGCACCTACCTACACCCTATTTTGGACCGTAATGCAGTATCTGAGTGGCAGGGTAAACTATCAGCCTGAGTGATCCGTGAAGTAATGGATGCACATGACTAGTTGATATATGGAGGGCACGATACCCAACGGCTCAGGAGGGCACCCATGTTCCTTCAGTGCATATAACGTGGTCCAGATTGGACTACTGGTTAATCTCAATGGAAACCACAACATGGGTGGAGGAGGTCCTGGTCCTGCCAACAACATTATCAGACCATTCACCAGTATTGCTAGACCTGTCAGTTCCCACACACTCCCCACATCCGTTTCAATGGAGACTACAGGCCTCGTCTTTGCAAGATCCCGTATTTTGGGATGGGGCGCATGAAGCCATTATTCACTCTTTCCTTGAAAATAAGGGCTCTGTCGAGGGGGAAGGCAAGCTTTGGGAAGATTTTAAAGTCACTATAATGTATAGGGTTACAGAGAAGAGTGCTTAAAGCCTTACGATCCAGGATGCACACCATAGAGAAATCGCTGTGGGGGTAGGAAAGGCAATATGAGGCGCATCAAAAACTGACTACGCTGGCGGAAATTAGAGATTTGGTCACTGAGTATAATGAGACCACAGCCCGAGAAGTGACACACATTTAGGCACTGGGTGGCGAGGTCTTTTGGTGAGGGCAAGAGGCCCGGCCATAGTCTAGCTTCTAAGATCAGAGAGCAGCACACACACACATATAGTGGAACTAGAAACATGAAACGGGAAGACATGCTATTGAACACCTGCTATACTGGCCCAGTTTATAGAATACTATTAAAATCTTTATGGCCCACGTGAGGCTGCCTCTGCAGCTGAAACGGCCACCTACCTAGATGAGCTAATGCTCGCATGGCTCTCCCCTGGGCAACAAGAGTTCCTAGTGCAACCAATTACGGTTGAGGAGGTACGGAAGGCCATTCAATCACAGCTCAAAGGGAAGGCATCGGGTAGTGACGGGATACCCAGTGAATTTTATAAAGAATATGCAGACGTGCTGGCGCAGCATCTCCATGCAATGTACGCAGAGGCATATTAGCAGCAACAGCTGTCCCCAACTCTATGAGAAGCGCTTATGATTACTCTGCTGAAGCCAGGCAAACACCCAGCACGGTGTGACTCATATACGCCACTGTCACTTTTGAAAATAGATACTAAAATTATATGCAAAATTATAACGTCCAGGGTGTAACCGCTTCTGCCCACACTAGTGCTGCCCGACCAATCGGTATTTGTCCTGGACCAACCAGTCTTGCATAACCTGCAAACGCTATTTGCACTCCTTCATCAATTGGACCCGACTCTTAAAGCTGTGGCTGTGTACTAGATGCAACTAAAGCTTTTGACTCCATACAATGGAGCTATATGTTTGACCTGCTGCATCGCATGGGAATGCCTCAGGCATTCACGAAATGGATACTGTTACTGTATAGAGGCCCTGTAGCTCGAGTGCGTGTTAACAACAATGTCTCCCCACTAATACAGATATGTAGGGGAACGCGACAGGGCTGCCCGCTGTCTCCCTTGCTATTTGTGCTAGCGCTAGAACCCCTGGCGTGTAGAATATGGCAGAAGCATGCGGAGGCAGCAGTGAGGTTCAGACAGCGACCAATCACCATTTCATTATACGCAGATGACATGGTGCTTTATTTCCGCAATCCGGAAGTGCAGCTAGCCCCCCTGACACGGGACTATGTCAAATATGAAAGGCACTCTGGCCACAATATTAACTGGGATAAATCAACTATATTCCCTCTGATGTCTAGTACCACGCCATACAAAATGGACTTCCCGCTCGAGTGGAGTGACAAACCCGTTAAATACTTAGGGGTGTGGATCCATAGAGATCCTGAGATCGACCTTAGGGAGAACTATGGTCGGGAAGTTTCTAAACTAGAGGAACAGGTGGCGCAGTGGATACACCTACCCTTGTCCTTGATTGATAGGGTGGCAGTCATGAAGATGGTAGTTCTACCGCGATTTGTTTATCTGTTTGTCAATGTACCCCTCAACTTGACTAAAGCATTATTTACCACTCTGCACTCCAATTTGATTAAGCTAGCATGGACGGGTAAGTAACCACAATGCCGCTGGGAGACACTTACTAGGCCCTATGCACAGGGAGGATTTGGCGCTCCGGATATATATCTATATTATCTCTGTGCGCAAGCGCACTTTGCGCACTATTGGTACTCCCCTCAATCCCCCATTTCTCCCATTTAATGATAGAAGCGGATGGCACTCATCCCGCGCCGCTGACGGCTTTTCTATGAAGAACACGACTGCTGAGCATCAGGACGGAAATAAATAACACTGTAAAAGCTTGGCAAAAACTGGCAGCGCTGGCGGGAAAGCTGCCGCTGTATGCCCTTGCCATGCCATTAGCCTACCACCCAGATATATCCGTCGCACAGGAGCCTAAGGTGCTGTCCATTCTGGCAGACATTGGAATGGTTACAATGGGGGATGCATATCAAGAGGGTAACTTTATATTCTTGGAAACTATTCTGCTACAACATAATAGTACCCCCTGCTAGTGTTCACGTACCATAGGCTAAGGGAGGCACTCAAAACGCTATACCCGCAACATCCAGCCATACCAGCGATGCTAAGCCCGCTAAAAAATATGCTTGCTAGTACCTCCCGCAAAAAATGTGTCACCCGATCATACAACGCAACACAAGCAGAGACTTCCCCCAATCAAAGTGGATGCATGGATAGGTGGAATAAAGTATTGGACACCCCAATTACCCTGAGGGACTGGGAATACTGCTGCACCCTTCCTGGCTGATTGACAGCCAATTGTAATTTGCAAATTATACACTTCAAATACATACAATTGTATTATACCCCACTTCAGCTCTATGGTTATGGTCTACGGGCATCTGCCCACTGTAGGTGGTGTGGGCTGTTGGATGAGGACTTTATGCACCTGGCATGGTGCTGTGAGAAAGTGCAGAATTTTCAGACACTAGTCACCCAGGCACTATCAGACAAGATGATGGAAACAGTGGGCTGCACCCCACACATATGCCTTTTGGGACTTGTTGCAGACTTGCGACCACCGAGTCACAGGCTAGTGGAGATTGTTCTCTTACTAGCAAAAAGGAAAGTGGCACAGAACTAGGGTGGCAGACGGGCACCAAAATTTGAACAATGGCTAACTGATTTAAAGTACTGCAGAGACCAGTTGGACGCCTATGTAGAAGAATCCCAGTAACATCAAGACCTAAGGATATATGGGCTCCGTTTACAGCGTGCTTAGTGGCAACCCAGTGAGATGGCTCCCCAGGCATGCCTGCCAATGTCTGAACTGGTTTGACATCTAGCCCCTTTATACACAAGATACTTATGATGTAAGACACAATTGTGGGATGGAAATTAACCATTTGTGACGTGTGGCTACTGTGACTGTAATATTGTATGATTTATGTTGATAAAATTGAATAAATAAATGTAAAAAAAATAATAATAATGACATTAGCGTTGTCTGTGTGTTTAGAGCCTCATGTTATAGCAGGAGACTTTCTACCAGCTCTTAACAGTGCAGGACACATTCCACCTTTATCAGTTCCTGCCTCCTGCTAATGATGTTGTAAATTCCTTTTGGAGCTGCCTTTGGTTATCTGATTGCTGCTATTTTAGAGTAGACCAGAAGGTGTCCATTTGTATCTAATCTTTATGAAGTAATTCCCTTTTTAGAATGGACGCAATGAAATGCATTTATACCTGCACTCCTGTCTGTATTTTAATTGAGGGCTACAGCTCTGCTTGTAGGCCAACTTAGTCTGTATGTCCTGCTTGTAGGTCTTTCTTGTTTGCTTTCAGTGTTCCTTTGTCATTCTTATATAGATATTTAACTATTATATCACTAATTGAATCTGAGCTGTGCCGTCTATCTATATTTGCAAATCTATCTATCTACCCGTCTATCTATCTGTTTGTCTATGTATGTATCTGCCTATCAACCTATTTATCTACTGATCCTCTATCTATGCGACTTCTATCTTTGCAACTCTCTCATTCTATCTATCAATGCATTTATCTTTTCAAGTGTATCTATCTATCTCTATCTGCAAGGTTATCTCTATCAATCTATCTATCCAGCCCTGTCCACCTGTCTTTGTGAGCCTCTCTATTTATCTATTCCGGCAAATCACTAAATCTCCCTGTGCTTGCAAAAAATGAATGTGTCCTTGTGCAATGTAGAAGATGCTCCTGTAAAGCGCTCCAATACCTTTTGGTCATGTTAATGCCATATAAAGCTGCAAAATATATATTACAAACTTTTGTACGCTCTCTGCTTTGTTTGCTGTTGTCTCAGTAAAACAGGCAAATTAGAAACTGGTTTATTAAAAGCCTGCTGCTGGTCTTGTCCTTCTGCTCATCATCCTCTGACGTTTCTTTTGTTTAATAATCTTTATGATCCAGTTGCCTATAGACCCTTGGCACCAGATGTGATACTCACACCCCATTAAATTGACCATCTGTAAGGTATTCAATCTGTTGCTGTATTTTTTCCACCAGTGCTTTCCTCAACCATAGACAGAGCATTCTTCGAGGTTGGATTGCTCAGGTAAGTCTCATGTACTGACCTGAAGACAGAGGTCAGTCCCTGGTAGTGCTGATTCCCCTCTCCCACCTGCTGGACCCCTGCACATTGAATGTAAGCACCCAGGGGGGTCCAGGTTACAGGCACAGGAATAAATCCCCATACAACTGTGGGCATGACATATCAGCGAGGATGCTGCTCTCAGTGCCCGGGTGGTGTTGTTAAATTCTCCCTGCACAGCTCAGTGTCTTTTTCAGACAGCTGGGCTGTGGTTCACTCTGAGCAGTTCCTCGCTGCAGACATACCTCCAATCGATGCCTCAAGCCTCCTCAAGCTCATGTCACTGAGTTGTTTCAGGACTTTGTTATGTTCATTGTAGGAAAGTAGGATCTTTCTCGCATAGATACCCCCACTTTTTGCCTAGTGTCAGTGTGTTTAGACTGTAGTTCACTGGGATCCTGCTATCCCAGACCCCAGTGTCGGTGCGCTCTCCCCTAAATTAACTGCTAAGTACTTTATACACCCCACAATTGGCATACTGATGTACCCCTGTAAGTCCCTAGTACATGGTACCCGGGGCATCGGTACACCAGGGTCTCCCATGGGCTGCAGCATGTATTGTGCAACCCATGGAGGCTCATGCAAACTGTGTCTGCAGGCCTACCATCGCAGCCTGTGTGAAATGGTGCATGTACCTTTCACTTAAGATATAAGGTTTACCTTATATCCCGGTCACTGCTCTTAAAACCTATAAGTCATCCCTAAGGTACGCCCTTCAGCCCAAGGGAAGGGTGTATGGTTCTAAGTGTGAGGGTGTCCCTGCATAAGTAGAGGCACCCCTAAAAATCACGGACTCCATTCTCTGGGATTTGTAATTGCAGGGAAGCCATTTTAAGGTATGTAGTGGACACTGACATGTCAAGATGTCCAACTACATAATGCCTTAACCGAACCTGGTCATGTTTGGTATAAAACATGTTGGAATAATGCAACTACACTGATTCCAGTGTTAGTTGCATGATGCCATGTACTGGGGGGCTCCTTAGAGGAGCCCGCCTTCTCTACCTGTGTAGCCTTGTAAGGTCTACGTGCAAGCCAATACTGCCGACCGACCCCAGACACTGTTCTACCCTTCTGCTGGTGAGCCTAACTCGGGCAGGGGATTTCCTGTAGAGGATAGGTGTGACCCACTCTCCTTTACAATTAGGTAGGGAGGGGCTGCTTCCAAACTCCTCCAGACTGCTTTGAAGGGCACATTTGGTGCCCTCCTTGCATAAACCGGTTTGCTCCAGTGCAGGAGCCTTTGGCTCCCGCTCTGGCACAAAACCACACAAAGGACAAGGGAGTGACCACACCCCTGTCAAGCTCCTCCCCCGGGAGGTGCCAGGAGCTCCACCAGGTGCCTGCTTGACTCTGCCATCTTGAATCCAAGATAAGCAGAGGTCCCTGGGAGCATATGGTTGGTCAGTTCACCAGAGTAGCGTCCCTGACCCCTCCCATGCAGAAGATGTCCACCCCCTTTCCTGGGTTACTTAAGGGCTCCCCTATGGGTGGGTCTCTAGATACATCCTGACTTTGTCTTTAAGAACCAGCTGGCTTCGTCTGAAGATTGCTCTAAAGACTCTTCTACTGCTGAACACTGGACTCTGCTGCTGGACTGAGCCAGGGACCAAGACAAGACTGCTTCTGGTAGGAAGGCTCCTACTGCACCTTTGTCTCTGTGCTCTTCCAAGTTCTGCAACCTCTGTGGATGTGCATCCTCCTGAGTCACAAGGACTCTGCGTGCATCCAAGACAGCAAGAAGGAATCTCCCTTGGAGTGAAGGAGTCACTTCCCTGCATCCGCAGGCACCTCGATGACAATGACCTGCATGTGAGTCCTGCTATCCCATGGACTCTTTAAGGCTCTACAACACAGGTGGTGGTTTGGTGGCTTTCCGGAGGTCTTCTCTGCAACTTGGAAGACTGTAATCCGTCTCCAGCCTACCAGGACTGCATCCCTCTGTAAAGCGCCTGTTTGCCGTTGCCAAGGCTTATTTATTCTCCAGTCCGCAAATCTTCAAGTTTCAAGAAACCCCAACCTCAAGCCTCATACAGCTCCAAAAGGTGATGTCCTCACTCCATCTCCTGCGACGTGTGCTTCCATCTTCCTTGTGCTGCTGAGTCCTCCCTGCGACTCCCTGTGTCTGCTGCCAGAGGGTCCTCCTGGGGTCTCCATCGATTCCTTCTGGCTCTACTGCATACTGAGGGCTGGCCCTGACTTATCTGTAGTGGGTGAGTCCCTCAGACCTTGCTGGTCTGCAACTAAGTATTTCTTCGTGCAACACATTTGTTGCGTTTGCCAAGGTTTGTTGGTGATCCTGCTGGCCACTGCCCCTCCTGCAATTCTTCGACCAGTGTGGGACAGCTCGTGGATGGCTCCTGTGCTCCAGCAACATCACCTGTTCTCCACAGCTGCATCTTCAAGACATCCGTCCTACAGTGATGTTCCCCCGATGAGGGCTGGCAGTGTGCTCCTCCTCCTCCTGGATACCTCCGGGTGTTTTGGCCTCTGTCTCCTCTCTTCACAGGTACTCCTTATCCAGAATCCTCACCTGGGTTCCACCGACCTGGTCCACGGGTCACTGTAGCGGCTGGACAGCCGAGGTTCTCCATTGCCTTCAACGGGCGGTTCTGACACCACTTTGAAACCTATGCACCCGGGTTCCCTGGTGTAGGTATACTGCTTCTCTGAGTATCCACAGGTGGGAGTGCTCTCCAACCTCCCTTGTTCCAACAGGTTTTCTCTGGATCCTCTAATAAGGGTCCTGAATCCGCAAAACACCAACTGCGACTTCCCCATGTTATCCTACGGACACTGACCCGGGGTATCACCTCTGCAAACAGGCGCCTAGAGGCTTCGAGTTACTTACCTGTGGTAGTTCCGGGCTTCCCCTGGCCTCTAGATTCTGGGGTGTTAGTCTTGTTTGGGTACTCACCTCGTGTTCCATTTTTTTAGTATATGGTTTGGCCACCCCCACAGGGGCCCATGTGTTTTATGTGCTTTTTACTTACCTGTTTTGAAGTATATTTTGTTGTATATTGATATCTTTGGGTAGGAGATATACCAAAGTAGTTTTAGTGTTGGTGTGTAATAAATACAAAGTATTTTTTCTTACACTGGTGTAGTTCTTTCGTGTGTGTAAGCTTCACTGACTGACTTGAGTGTTAAATGCACCCACTTTACACCCTCCCGGATAAGCCCTAGCTGCTCTCCAAAGCTACCCCTTGAGACCCTTGGTTATCAGAGACCTGTTACACTATCACTAAGGGTTGCCTGGACTCTGCAGGGTGCCACACCAATAGGTGTCCACCATATACTGAGCCAGCCTCCTACATTCATGACCTGAGAAGAGGGTGGAAACTGACAATGAACTTAAAAATCTTCCCCAGTCCATTGCTGTGGACTGCTTGGCACAGTGAGCTAGAAATTTCTAGAACACTTTTTGGGGATGTCATTCTATATATTTACACTGGGATGGCAGGCTAAAATATGAATCCCAAATTCCCTGCCTATTGTGGGATATGCCTGGCTTCAAGGGAGTGTGCTTCACTTTACACTAGCTACGAAGCCGATTATCTTTATCCTGCTGATTTTGCAGAAATGAGGGTGGCCCAGAGCATTCCCTGACAGGGGCTTGTGAGAACAAAGGTGTAGGAAGCTGGCTCTCTATATAGTGTGCAGAGAGTCCAGTGGTTCCCTTATTGGTTAACAGAGGCAATAGTAGACAATACTAATGCTCTATTTGTGGTAGTGTAGGCGAGCAATTAGGCTTATCAGAGGGTAGTGCTAAGCATTTGTTGTATTCACAGAGGCAATAAATGACACACACACTCAAGAATAAATCAGAGACCTTGCTCCAGCTCCTTCGTGGGGGGCGAGGAGGGCGTTTGAGAGCGGTGGCAGTGCTGAGAGGGGCTGCGTGGTGTGGCTGAAACGGATGTTGTTCCCACCTGCGAAGATGGGGTCGAGGGTTTGTCCTGCCTTGTGGGTAGGGGTGGTGACGAGCTGTTTCAGTCCGATGTTGGCAAGGTTGTCCAGGAGGGCAGTGGAATTGGGGTCACTGAGGTTGTCGACGTGGAAGTTCAGGTCTCCGATGAGTATGTAGTCCATGGAGGTGATGACGTGGGATGCGACGAGGTCGGCAATAGTAGTGGCGAACGAAGCACGGGGGCCGGGGGGGTCTGTAGGCAAGGGTGCCGCAAAGAGTGGTTCTAGGACTGGTCTGGATCTGGAAGTGAAGGTGTTCGGTGGTGGCAGAGGAGTCGCTCATGTTGGAGGTGGAGAGTCAGAGGGAGCTCTTGTGTGCGATGGCGTGTCCTCCTCCTGGGTGGTTGGGGAGGTCCTTCCTCTGTATCTTGTAGCAGTAGTTTTGCAGCTGAAGTCTAAAAGAACATCGCTTTACGAGACTATTACTTTACTCAGTTTGAGGAGGAGATACCTTGGGGCTGTGAAAAGCTGCATTCACTTCCTAAAATTGAGATTACTAATCTCGCTTTGGGGTTTTATTTGCAACAGAACCGCACTTCCTGGCAGTGGCGTCTTAATGCATGGGCACGCTGGGCAGGGGCATAGGGGCCTCATGCAGACCAGCATTTAACACTAATTTTCTGTTAAAGATTTTGTTTAGTTCAAATATCTTTATTGCTTATTTAAAAAAGAGAAATACATTTGTAATACAATAACAATACAACAGGTCAGAATCAAGTATATAATCAATTAGTGCCGAAGCAATTTAAATAGAAAAAGAATTTATAACCAAGAACCAAAGGGCTGAGATATTAAGAGACAAAAATATCATTATTTTAAAAAGTGAACAATAAATATTATGACAAATAATATATATTATAAAATCATCAAATATTGACATATATCCCAGAAATATGGAGCAAGTAAAACCAACTGCATATATCCAAACATAGACAGAAATTGGTTGCATTGTTGAAAAGATAAGTCAACTCAGCAGAGGGGCCGGGGAAGAGAAAAAGAACAAAGGAATATTAGAGCAAGAGAAACACAGAAGGATAGAAAAGAAATAAATAAAATAGGTGGGAAGGGACATCTGCTTCACTGATAAGAAAATAAGTTAAGAAATGGAATCAAAAAGATACTGAGCTACCAACCCCTGAGAGGATAAGACCATGCAATTGTCGAAGGATCGCCAAACATTACTAGAAATGGAAGGCGAGTAATTTTTTTCTTCAACAAAGGTATGAGCTCCACGAAGGTGTTTTGAAACCAAGAACTTTGTCAAAGGCAAGTAGTTTTAATTATAGCAATTTTCACATGTAAATAAATACTTCAGTGGAGCGCTTTTACACACAATGCATTACTATGGGAGGGAAAAGTATGTATTTATAGAGGTAAATAGGAAAAGTATGTATTTATAGAGGTAAATACAGTCGGTTTCAGGGGTTCACCTGGATTCGGAGGGATAGTGGGCCAAGGTCCAACGTTCTACCAGCAGTTTATTGGGAGTGTCCCAGATTCGACTGGGAACAGGGTGCTGGGGGAGTTGGTAGCTGGTGTGCTTCGAAGACGGGGGCCACCTAAAAATAGGCTGCACAGGGGGACTTGTAGGCAAGTCCAGAGTTCTGAAATGAGAGCTATGGTCACAAGGGCCTTAGGGACACAGGAGCACAGTCGGTACATGGTTACTGCCTCTTTCTTTCAACCCTGGTTGTGAGGTTTGGGGAATAAGACAACTCGGCTGGACCAGGGGCTGGCTCTCAGAGTGCTCAAAGATTCCCAATTTCAACATTTTGCTTACTTCAGCTTTGATGCTCTCTTTGACATGATCAGACTGCCAGTAAATTTTGTTTTTGACAGGTAGGCTGTCCCCAGTGTCCACATCATGCGTACACCAGGAAGCCTGCCCAGAGGTCAAAGAGAAGAGCTCAGCATACTGATTTACGACTTGCCTGCAACCAGTCTGCTGTTGGTCAGTGAGGGTGTCTGAAAATACCACTCCTTCAACAGACCCATCTTTAGGGTTGCTTGAGAGGAGGTCAGGGAGAGGTTCACTCTTTGCTTCCTGATCCTCAGTTGTGACCATGAGCATGGTCACTTCAGCCCTGTCATGATAGGGTTTAAGGCGATTGACATGGATGACCCTTTTGGGGTTCCTGCAACTGCCAAGGTCCACCAGATTGGCGACATCCCCTTTTCTTTTTCTTTCAAGAATAGGGTAGGGCTGACTCCATTTGCCCCAGAGAGCCCTAGGGGCCACAGGTTCCAAACCCCATACCTTCTGCCCTGGTTGGAACTCCACCATGGAAGCCTTTTGATCATACCAGGGCTTCTGAAGCTCTTGGCTGGCCTCAAGATTTTTTATTTGCTTTTGTCATCTACTTAGCCATTCTGGAATGAAGGCCAAGCACAGAATCCACAATGAACCGCTTAGGCTATTTGAGAGGCTTCTCCCATCCTTCCTTCACAAGACACAGTGGTCCCCTTACAGGATGACTAAACAGAAGGGAGTAGGGTTCACCCCCTTTGAACATCTGTGGCACTTCCCTGTAGACGAAAATCAGGCATGACAGTAAGACATCCCATCTCCTTCTGAGTTTTTTAGGAAGTCATAATCATACCTTTCATGGTTTTGTTGAATCTTTCAACTAAACCATTTGTTTGTGGGTGGTATGGGGTGGTAAATTTATAGGTCACCCCACACTTATTCCACATGTGTATCAGGTAGCCAGACATAAAAGTTTGTACCTCTATCTGACACCACCTCCTTAGGAAAACACACTCTGGTAAAGAAACAAATGAGGGACCTAGCCCCTACAGGAGCAGTGGTAGTCCTAAGGGGAATTGCCTAAGGATACTTGGTAGCATGATCCACTACTACCAGTATAAATGTGTTTCGTGATGCAGTTGGAGGTCAAGGAGCCAACAATAGCAATCCCTACGCTTTCAAAGGGATCCCCAAACACTGGGAGTGGAATTAAAGGAGATTTTGGGTAGCACAGGAGTTACAAAACTCCTTCATCTTCTGGGACATACCTGGCCAGTAGACGTGGTTCACCAACCTACTCCACGTTTTGGTCTAGCCAAGATGCCCGGCTAGGGGGATATCATGGGCCAATGTGAAGAAAAACTCTCTGAACTGTTGAGGCACTAACACTCTCCTAGTGGCACCAGGTTTGGGGTCTCTGGCCTCAGTGTATAGAATTCCCTCCTTCCAAAAGGTCCTGTGGGAGCCACTGACATCTCCCTTTTCCTGATCAGTAGCTTGCTGCCTCAGGCTTTCAAGAGTGGGACAGGTCCCCTGCCCCTGGCACAGATCTTCCCTAGAGGGTCCACCTGGGCCCAAGAGCTGGGCCGTGTAAGGCCCATGCTCCTGGGGCTCAGTTCCCTCTGGGACTGACAGGTCCATTCCCTGAGGAGAAGGGTCTGGGTCTTGTATCTGTTGTGAAGCTGGTTTCCTAGTCTTCTTGCCTTTTCTCTTGGAGGGTTGGGCCATTATTCCAGACTCCAACACGTCCTTTTAGGTTTTGTCTGCACAGCGCTTTTGCTGTGCTTGTGAAATCTATTGTATTTAATATATATGAAAAGGGACTTACATCCCGCCTTTACTTCTGACTGGTCTGTGTGCTTGCCAGTTTGCTTTCCTCAGTTACTATTGCTTGTAGACTGTACTCTCCTCTGAGTCTCTCTTATCAGTTTCCCGTGGCCTGACTACTCATCCCCATCTGCGTTGGTGCTTAGAACTACCTTTATTTGTTAACGCTGCATACCGTTTACTTTCACGGGCAGCATGCTACAGCTTGCTTCGTGTGCCTTTGTTTACATATTTCTTATTCCAATGCCCAATTATTTGCTTTATTCTTAAACGGTTTGTGTGCTTTTTTCCCCCTAAAATGTATGGCTCTGATGGCCGATTCCATACTGTTTTTTTCCACAGGCTGCATGCAATTTGTCTCCCACCAGCAACCACCCCACCATACACACAGGAGACCTGCCTGTGTGTATTTACAGATTACTTCGTAAGCTTTTCTTAAAATATTCCTTGTTCCTATGCCTGTTTTTTTGCTTTTTATTTACGCTTCGTGAGCTTTTATTTAACAAAGTTTATGGCTCTGATGTCCGAGTATTTTATTTGGGTAAACAAACCATACAGTTTACTTTCACAAGCTGAGTGCATGTAACATTAGATCAGTTGTTGGTTTGGCTGCTGAAACCTCTAAAGTACGTTTATTTTCATGGGCTGCAAAAGCCTCTTAAATATGTTTATCTTTTTCACCACAACAACCCGTTTCCACCACGCACCGCCCCCCCACCCCTTCAACACCCTGCACCCCCTCACACACCACCACCATACACACTGCAGGCATGGCTGTGTGCATTTACAGCTTGCTTTCTGTGCTTTTAAAAAATATTCTGGTGCCGATGCCCAATTATTTGAATTTTATTAACTCTTTCTGAAATGTATGGCTCCGATGCCTGAGTCTTTTATTTGGGTGAACGAACCATACTGTTTACTTTCACAAGCTGTGTGCATGTAACATTAGGTCAATTGTTGGTTTGGCTGCTGAAGCCTCCGAAGTAAGTTTAATTTCACGGGCTGAAGAAGCCTCTTAAATACGTTTATCTTTTTTACCACAACAACCCGTTTCCACTCCGCACACCCACCATACACACAGGAGGCCTGGCTGCATGCATTTACAGCTTGCTTCGTGTGCTTTTAAAGAAATATTCTTGTTTCGAACCCAATTATTTGAATTTTATTAACGATTTGTGTGCTTTAAGTTTACACTATTTATGCATCCAAAGCTGCATACTTTCATTTTGCTGAATGCTGCATACCTTTTAATTTCCTTCCTGCATGCATTTACCATTCTGTCAATTATTGTTTGGGCTGCAGAAGCCTTTCAAGTATGTTTATCTGAATTCAACCCAACAATACATTTACACCCTGCACCCCAACCCCATGCACACAGGAGGCCTGGCTGTGTCCATTCACAGCTTACTTTGTGTGCTTTCTTCAATATTTCTGGCTCTAAGGCCCAATTATTAGCTTTTTGTGAGCACTTCTTGTGCTTTTTTCGACACTATTCATGTCTCCGATGCCCGATTAATTTATTTTTCTTAACTGTTCATACCACTTTTAGGTTGAGCCCTGAGCCAGCGTGCAAGCGCTGCCCTGGGGTTGATGTGTGGTAGTTCACTACGTGAGGGAAACCCAGCCCACTCCCCCGCCCATCTTTTTAATTGGCTTGTGTCTTTGTCTTTCCTAAATGGTGCCTTCCAATTGGTTTATAGGCTTGTTAGTCCCTCCTTATGACGGCCAAGTCGTCATTTGTAGCCTTCCATGGCTACTCGCCCCTCTACATTGAGTGTTGCACGGTTTGTGTTATTTAGATTGTGAGCACTATTTTCTTTAATGAGGTTCTCTTACTGCCCGTGCCTTCTCCCCCCCGCAATCCGTGCCTTCTCGCCCCCCCGCCGCACTCGCGTTGTTCGTGTCTTCGCGCTCCCCTAACCCCCGTCTGCCCGCACTCCCGTTTGCAATGCAATAGGTCTCGCGAAAATGCGAGTCCTATTGCATTGCAAATGCTTGTTTGTTTTTGTTGCTTTTATATTTTTTGTAAGTCTAAAGGATTCATTGGCGTCCCTGCTTTGAACACAAGGCCTCGGCCCAGCGTGAAGTGGACGTTCTGTGAAAGCCATTGCACTCTGACGACGACAACATGGGAGCATAACAGGAAGGGGCATATGTATGAACCATTTTTCCCGTTCGCAAACGGGCCGATTCTCAGAATCGGCCCGTTTGCGAACGGGAAAAAGCCTTTTGGGATGTATCATCCCAAAAGGCATTTGCAAAATAGGGAATCGCAAAAATTGCGATTCCCTATTTTGCGAATGAATTTAAGGAATCGCAATTTGCAATTCCTTAAATGGAATGCAGGAAGCCAAAAAGATTTGCGACCTGCCTTTAAGGAATCGCAATTTACCACCAACTTCAAGTTGGTGGTAATTTGCGATTTCCTAGAAAAATGCCCTTTTTTGCATTTTTCAAAGTGCCATCTGGCGCACATACATGCCCTTAGGGCATGTATGTGCGCCACATGTGCACACATGCATATTTCAGGGGTGCAACAGGGTGTCCCTTTGGCACCCTTAAAATTGCATTCGCAATTTGCGAGTTCCTATTTGGTACTCGCAAATTGCGAATGTCTTCCCATTCATTCCTATGGGCCTCTAGGCCCATAGGAATGAATGGGAAGGTATTCCTTAATAGCGAATCGCAATTTGCGATTCGCTATTAAGGAATATGTAGGATTCGCAAATTTATTTGCAAATCCTACATACATTGCATATTGCGATTCTCAAATAGCGAATCGCAAAAAACGCTATTTGAGAATCGCAAATGCCATTTTTCATACATATGCCCCGAAGTCCGGGTTCCATGGTTAATTGCAAGAGTCCCAGATGAAAAATAACCCAAACCTTGTCTATCTGGACACAGCGCCTTTGCTCCCCCTCTGTCCCTTCTGCCGCGTGCATGCTTCGCTAGCCTGGGGTTGGCACACGCTGGCAAATTTCTTCATCCACATTTTTGGGGCTTGCGTGTATTTGTGAAGTATGCCAAATGCCTTTTAAGACTATTATTTTCCTGTTTTTTCCCCTCGAAGAAGAGAGAAATTAGTGCGCAACGTTTTGAAAAGGGGAAGTGTAATGCCAAACAAATGTCCGCGGAGCAGCTGAGAGGATCGCTTCTTTTATGACATGGTCGCCTTTGTCTTGACTCGTGTCTTGCTTCAACAGAATGTTCAAGGTTGTTTCCACAGCGCTGGATTTTGGCCTGTTTCTGAGCTCTCCCACCTATGGCAGATAAGGGAGCTCAGACACTGAGAGATCACTTCGTTTTGGTCAAGCGGGGATGCCGGGATTTAAACTCAGTTTTGCAGCTGAAGTCTAAAAGAACATCGCTTTACTAGACTATTACTTTACTCAGTTTGAGGAGGAGATACCTTGGGGCTGTGAAAAGCTGCATTCACTTCCTAAAATTGAGATTACTAATCTCGCTTTGGGGTTTTATTTGCAACAGAACCGCACTTCCTGGCAGTGGCGTCTTAATGCATGGGCACGCTGGGCAGTGGCGTAGGGGCCTCATGCAGACCAGCATTTAACACTAATTTTCTGTTAAACATTTTGTTTAGTTCAAATATCTTTATTGCTTATTTAAAAAAGAGAAATACATTTGTAATACAATAACAATACAACAGGTCAGAATCAAGTATACAATAAATTAGTACCGAAGCAATTTAAAAAGAAAAAGAATTCATAACCAAGAACCAAAGGGCTGAGATATTAAGAGACAAAAATATTATTATTTTAAAAAAGTGAACAATAAATATTATGACAAATAATATATATTATAAAATCATCAAATATTGACATATATCCCAGAAATATGGAGCAGGTAAAACCAACTGCATATATCCAAACATAGACAGAAATTGGTTGTATTGTTGAAAAGATAAGTCAACTCAGCAGAGGGGCCGGGGAAGAGAAAAAGAACAAAGGAATATTAGAGCAAGAGAAACACAGAAGGATAGAAAAGAAATAAATAAAATAGGTGGGAAGGGACATCTGCTTCACTGATAAGAAAATAAGTTAAGAAATGGAATCAAAAGGATACTGAGCTACCAACCCCTGAGAGGATAAGACCATGCAATTGTCCAAGGATCGCCAAACATTACTAGAAATGGAAGGCGAGTAATTTTTTTCTTCAACAAAGGTATGAGCTCCACGAAGGAATGAGACCTATGCCCACCAGGTATGATAAGACAGGAGGTGAAAAGATTTCCATTCTGTTAGTATAATTTTAACAGCAATGGATAAAAGTAAGTCTAATAGCTCCAGATCCGTATTGTCAAGAGGTAAAGGAAAAACTGTAGCCTATGGACCTAGTAAAATCATAGCAAAGAAAGTTCTATAGATGTGATAAAAATTAATGATAAGTGTTTCTGTATCAGGTCCCAGAAAGAATTTAATAACGTACATTCAAAAAACATATGTTGATGGGTGCCTGGTACTAGACTACAGTTCCAACAAAGATCACTATCCCGTAGTTTCAGCTTATGTAAACGAGCAGGAGTCCAATGTAAAAGATTTAGTGTAAAGAATTTGAATTGGATAAGTGAAGGAACAATTTTATTACGTAGGGATAATTTCCCAATCAAATGGCAAGTATCTTGTGAAATATGTTTAAAAATGTCATTTGCAAAATGATGAGACCATTTAACATAAGTAATTGTAGACTGTGAAGGAAGTGAAGCGGATAAGAACTTACAAACTTTAGACGCAGCAAAGCCTGAACGTAACCACATAGAAAGAAGTGAGACAATAACCGAATCCGTAGATAGGGGTATTTTAGAAAGTTTAACCTTTAGTTTAAAAAAAGAATAAAAGTCTATGTTGCTACGATTATACTTTATAGAAAAGGGAAGCGAGTCATGATTAGAGTCATAGAGGTCTTTCACCAATCTGATACCTTTGGCAGCCCACAAAGAGGCTGTGCTAGGGTCAATGTCAGTAGAACGTTTAGGATTGCACCATAAAGAAGACTATCTTGATTTATGAATAGGTTTGGATACTTTATTGTCAATATATTTTAATGCATTAATCGTGTCTAATATAATACGTTGATCTAAAATAAGCTTAGAAGTTGTGCGAAAGGAAGGGGTGGAAGAAGGAGCGCACAGCTCACGTTCAATGTAGATCCAAGCGGGTAAATGTTGTGAATCCGGTAAGAACCAACGAGCACGTTGAGATGCTAGGAAGGCAATTTGATATAGAGTCCAATCCGGAAGATTACAGCCACCCAAGTCAGAAGGTTTCCTGAGGTATTTAGAAGCAATTCTAGCTCTCTTATCGTTCCATAAAAATGTTGAAGAGATTGAATCAATCTCATGGAAGAAGGCAGAAGAAAGCTTTATAGGTAACATGGAGGATAAAAAATTAATAATCGGGGTTATCATCATTTTAAGAGTTTGTAATCTTCCCCACCAAGAAATATATTTAGGAGACCAGGAAGACAAAAGGTCCTTAACCTTTGATATGATATGGGATTCATTATAGGTGATAGTATCTGAAAGGTCCTTACAGAACCAAATCCCTAAATATTTGATACAAGTCGATTGCCATTTAAAACCTGAATCACCCATGTGAGAAGGAAAACACACGCGTTTAGGGGGAACAGTTCCGTCTTTTCTTTATTAAGAGTGTACCCAGAGACGAGCAAAAAATCACTAATGATGTTAGAGATAACAGGGATCGCTGTTGCAATAACCTCTGAAAAAATAAGGACGCTATCAGCGTAAGTGGACGTTTTATGCGTATACGATCCAAACTGAAAACCCTTAATACCCTTGTTCAGATTAAGTAGACGTAGAAGTGGATCTGTAGATAGGAGTAAAAGAAGGGGTGAGAGAGGGCACCCTTGTCTAGTGCCCTGACGAAGATTAAAAAAGGAAGACGTAGCGCCATTAATTCTGATATTAGCTATTGGTTGCGCATAAAGAGACATAAACATATTAATAAAGGAATCGCCAAGGTTATGGGATTCTAATACTGCTTGTAAAAAAGGCCAAAAGACTTTATCAAAAGCCTTTTCAGCGTCAACGGCGATCGCCGCCGATGATAATAAGGAAAGTTTTGCTTTTTCTAATATGTGCCAAAAGGTCAGAATATTGTCTCTGGTAAGTCTCCCTTTAACGAAACCTGTTTTGGAATCATGGATGAGATTGGGAATATGAGCCTCCAAGTGTCAAGCTAAGATCTTGGCAAAGATTTTAGCTTCCATATATAATAATGAAATTGGATGAACATTTTTAGGATCAGAATGATCCTTACCATCTTTAGGTATAACAACAATAGTAGCCTCAGAAGCCGAACCAGAAACCTTACCAGAAAGAACATAATTATCAAAAATCCTCTTAAGATATTTGACTATTGAAGAGTAAATGTTTTATAAACGGCATTAGGAAATCCATCCGGCCCTGGAGCTTTCCCAGAGCGAGTAGCCTTAATAGCCTGGATGATCTCCTCAATATCAATTGGTTTCCCCAGTTCAGTCATGTCAGTATGGGAAATAGTATTAGTAGGGATCGACTGAAGAAACTGGTGACAGGTAGTCTTGGTAGATTGATCCTTAGGTGTGTATAATGGTTCATAAAATTCTCAAAAGACCCCCAGAATTTCTTGGGTATGGAATTTCTTCGATCCATTTTTATCAGTAATATGAGAAATGTGAGTAGTATTGACATTCGTGTTTTGATATTTTAACGTGGCGGCCAACAGCTTACCAGCTCTATTCCGTATCAATAAAGACGGGATTTTTGGTTGTGTACACCAATATAAGCTCTTTTAGTGACTATGGAGTTAAAAGAGTATTTCAAATTTTTTATATCTTGCAGGAGTGATTTGTCGTTTGAGTGACTAAATAGTTCCTCTTTGCGTTTAATATCATCCCCCAGAGATTGAAGGGATTTTCTAATGCCACTGTTTCTTTTGGCCATTTTTTTAATAATGTGACCGTGTATAGTACATTTAAATGCTTCCCACAGTACTTTTTGGGGAGTTCACCGAAGATTCGTTATTTTTGAAGAAATGATCAATTTCCTCATTAAGTTCTTTAACTTCATAATTATCTTCCAAAATTTCTGTATTGAGACGCCAGTTAAGAGGGCCTCTTGTATCTGTGAGATTAAGAATAGTTAAAGAAACAGCTGCATGGTCAGAAGCAACTATTGGATGAATCATAACAGTTATAGTATGTTTTAAAAGAGAGGCGTCAACCAAAAGGTAATCAATACGAGAGAAACTAGAATGTGGATTGGAGAAAAACGTGAAGTCACTACCCGTAGGATTGTGTAATCTCCATGCATCCACAAAATGAAGAGACGAGCACATATTAAGCATGTGTTTATGCGCCCTAGGGGGTCAAAATTTAAAAGCAGAGTGTCTATCCAAAATAGGATCAAGGAGAAGATTAAAATCCCCACCAACAATTGTTCTTGAATTCTGTGGAATATCAGTACGTTTTTTATTTATGGGACGCCAAAAAAGTGGTTCACCAATATTTGGGGCATATAAATTCATAATGTATAGATCATCTGAAACATTAGTCAAACGAGTAAGGAGCCATCTACCACTGGTATCATGCTCAGCTGAAACAATAGACAAACCAGAGCTTTTGGAAATAAGAGTAACAACCCCATTCTTCTTCCCAGAAGCCTCGAAACAAGTAACATCAAGAACCCAATCTTTCCTCATAAGAAGAGCCTCTTTAAAGGCTATCTTATTTTCTTGAAGTAGAACCACATCACTAGATAAGCTTTTGCAATAATCTAAAATTTTGGTCCTCTTAACAGGGTGATTCAACCCCTGAACATTAAGTGAAACTACATTTAAGCCCGACTTAGATATGTATGGAACAACAAGAGTGAATGCATCTGATAAAGAGGTAAAAGGGAAGCCAAGAAATAATTTAAACTAAAGGCAATGTAGCATATATCCCAAAGTAAAATGAAGCAGATGTCCCAAAATTAGGGTAAAAAGAAAGGAAGGGAGTGAAGAATAGAAGGAAGAAAAGAAAGAGCAGTAGTACTCCAGGAAAAAACGGAGCATTAACAAAGTGTAACCCCACCAAGGGATGGCTGTAGTAGACACATTGCATGGGGGAAACAACGTGGAGGAGCAATAGCCGAGGCCATCAACATCGGTGCAGACAGCTCAAAGATAGACATTTTGCTGAGCGACGAAACAAGTGTAACATTCTCAGGTGTATTGCTATATTGCCTATATCTTATATAAGAATAAATAATGCAAATTCAATAAATATAATATACTTGAACATTGAAGAAGACAGATATAATTTCATAAATAAATAAAGCAGATTATATTAGCAGATAAATATCAATCTAAAGTATTATAAATATCAACCTAAGGAATTATAAACTGGTCTATAAAATGTATATAAATAAGATGCAAAGAGGATAATCACAATATATCGACTATATAGCCAACTGTAAATTGATGTAATAAAAAGTTAGGAACAATCTCATACAATAAGGGCCTGTGTTAGATAAAAATTAAATAGAGTATCTAATATTAGATGCAATTCATAAGCAAAACTTCATAACTATAATCGCATAAAACTTCAGGATAAATATACAGTAAAAAAGAAAAAAGGTTAAATCGAACAATGAATAGATATGTTTTAAGTTGGTGCATAGAATAACATGAATCAGCAAAATAATTTAACATTCCTATGGTGAACAATAATATCAATAAATAGTATATACACATAAATAAATTATCACCAACGCAGAGCAACGAGAAGAGATAAGAAGTCAAGTAAAAAGTAGAATAAACGGATCAAATAGAAAAACGAATAAAAGGTAGAATAAAACGAAGAAAAAAGAATAGAATATAGAAAATAGGATACTTACCTTTATCATGAGATTAAGGAGAGAGAAAGTTAATGATAAGTCAAAGAATAAATAGAAACATACACTCGTACAGATTTATAGAGAAGTAATCTCCAATAAGCAAAATACAAAACAAAGAATTACATAGTACTGGTGTCTAAAGAGGTACGTACTATATATATCATATATGACCACTGTAAAGTTGTGAAACAAAGATATCATAAACCATACCGTTCAGCAAGAACAAATATTATAGAAGAATTAAATAAAATGTCCATTATAAGAAGTCATTTCACCAAAGAGACATCATAACTATAACGTAAGGCAATTGTACAACTATCATATCATTGGTGATGAATGATGTCATGAATTAATAGATCTATGTAAATAGATTACTGCCTAAAAGGACCACTAAACAGAGGAAAGACAGAATAAGAAGCAAAAAATATAAAGTGGAATAAGCAAAAGAAAAAAAGGCTCAAATATCTACTAATAGCAAAAGAATAAGAGAGAGGAAAAAATAGAAATGAGTAAGAGAATAGATATAAACTAACAGTAGTAAAATTTTAACAATATACCTGTAAAGAGCCATAAAAATTAGGTCTACCATCCTTATATGGAATAAGCAAGGGATGTAAATCCAAGTAACACCAAAAACATTACGGAAAATTGCATTGTCCTGTAAAAAGGAACATCAATTAATAGACAATAACAAGTCTAGAATGGGCGAAACCTCAATGTGTAATCACCAATTGTAGGATAAGCTAAAAAAACAGCAACAGCCACAAAGATTGTGGCAAGGCACAAAAAAGCAGAGAACCAGCGTATGTATTAGATAAATGAAAAGCATTAGGCACAGACATATCGATAAATATAAATCGTTATAGGCGAGAAGTACCAGGAAGAGAGTCTGAGTCCATCTGCGATTCAAATTGATTATCCAAAAATGTCAAAAGATCTGAAGGTTGATAAAAAATCTGTGGACGTCCTTTGAAAGTTACTAATCTCGCTTTGGGGTTTTATTTGCAACAGAACCGCACTTCCTGGCAGTGGCGTCTTAATGCATGGGCACGCTGGGCAGGGGCATAGGGGCCTCATGCAGACCAGCATTTAACACTAATTTTCTGTTAAAGATTTTGTTTAGTTCAAATATCTTTATTGCTTATTTAAAAAAGAGAAATACAATTGTAATACAATAACAATACAACAGGTCAGAATCAAGTATATAATCAATTAGTGCCGAAGCAATTTAAAAAGAAAAAGAATTCATAACCAAGAACCAAAGGGCTGAGATATTAAGAGACAAAAATATCATTATTTTAAAAAAGTGAACAATAAATATTATGACAAATAATATATATTATAAAATCATCAAATATTGACATATATCCCAGAAATATGGAGTAAGTAAAACCAACTACATATATCCAAACATAGACAGAAATTGGTTGCATTGTTGAAAAGATAAGTCAACTCAGCAGAGGGGCCGGGGAAGAGAAAAAGAACAAAGGAATATTAGAGCAAGAGAAACACAGAAGGATATCAAATAAATACATAAAATAAGTGGGAAGGGACATCTGCTTCACTGATAAGAAAATAAGTTAAGAAATGGAATCAAAAGGATACTGAGCTACCAACCCCTGAGAGGATAAGACCATGCAATTGTCCAAGGATCGCCAAACATTACTAGAAATGGAAGGCGAGTAATTTTTTTCTTCAACAAAGGTATGAGCTCCACGAAGGTGTTTTGAAACCAAGAACTTTGTCAAAGGCAAGTAGTTTTAATTATAGCAATTTTCACATGTAACTAAATACTTCAGTGGAGCGCTTTTACACACAATGCATTACTATGGGAGGGAAAAGTATGTATTTATAGAGGTAAATAGGAAAAGTATGTATTTATAGAGGAAAATACAGTCGGTTTCAGGGGTTCACCTGGATTCGGAGGGATAGTGGGCCAAGGTCCAACGTTCTACCAGTAGTTTATTGGGAGTGTCCCAGATTCGACCGGGAACAGGGTGCTGGGGGAGTTGGTAGCTGGTGTGCTTCGAAGACGGGGGCCACCTAAAAATAGGCTTGTAGGCAAGTCCAGAGCTCTGAAATGAGAGCTAGGGTCACAAGGGCCTTAGAGACACAGGAGCACAGTTGGTACATGGTTACTGCCTCTTTCTTTCAACCCTGGTTGTGAGGTTTGGGGAATAAGACAACTCGGCTGGACCAGGGGCTCTCAGAGTGCTCAAAGATTCCCAATTTCAGCATCTTGCTTACTTCAGCTTTGATGCTCTCTTTGACATGATCAGACTGCCAGTAAATTTTGTTTTTGACAGGTAGACTGTCCCCAGTGTCCACATCATGCGTACACCAGTACGCCTGCCCAGGGGTCAAAGAGAAGAGCTCAGCATACTAATTTATGACTTGCCTGCAACCAGTCTGCTGTTGGTCAGTGAGAGTGTCTGAAAATGCCACTCCTTCAGCAGACCCATCTTTAGGGTTGCTTGAGAGGAGGTCAGGGAGAGGTTCACTCTTTGCTTCCTGGTCCTCATTTGTGACCATGAGCATGGATACTTCAGCCCTGTCATGATAGGGTTTAAGGCGATTGACATGGATGACCCTTTTGGGGTTCCTGCAACTGCCAAGGTCCACCAGATTGGTGACATCCCCTTTTCTTTTTCTTTCAAGAATAGGGTAGGGCCCACTCCATTTGTCCCAGAGAGCCCTAGGGGCCACAGGCTCCAAACCCCATACCTTCTGCCCTGGTTGGAACTCCACCATGGAAGCCTTTTGATCATACCAGGGCTTCTGAAGCTCTTGGCTGGCCTCAAGATTTTTTATTTGCTTTTGTCATCTACTTAGCCATTCTGGAATGAAGGCCAAGCACAGAATCCACAATGTCCTGCTTAGGCTATTTGAGAGGCTTCTCCCATCCTTCCTTCACAAGACACAGTGGTCCCCTTACAGGATGACTAAACAGAAGGGAGTAGGGTTCACCCCCTTTGAACATCTGTGGCACTTCCCTGTAGCATGCATCACAGCATGACATCCCGTCTCCTTCTGAGTTTTTTAGGAAGTCAAACCTTTCATGGTTTTGTTGAATCTTTCAACTAAACCATTTGTTTGTGGGTGGTATGGGGTGGTAAACTTATAGGTCACCCCACACTTATTCCACATGTGTTTCAGGTAGCCAGACATAAAGTTTGTACCTCTGTCTGACACCACCTCCTTAGGAAAACCCACTCTGGTAAAGAAACAAATGAGGGCCCTAGCCCCTGCAGGAGCAGTGGTAGTCCTAAGGGCAATTGCCTAAGGATACTTGGTAGCATGATCCACTACTACCAGTATAAATGTGTTTCGTGATGCAGTTGGAGGTCAAGGAGCCAACAATATGAATCCCTATACTTTCAAAGGGATCCCCAAACACTGGGAGTGGAATTAAAGGAGATTTTGGGTAGCACAGGAGTTACAAAACTCCTTCATCTTCTGGGACATACCTGGCCAGTAGACGTGGTTCACCAACCTACTCCACGTTTTGGTCTAGCCAAGATGCCCGGCTAGGGGGATATCATGGGCCAATGTGAAGAAAAACTCTCTGAACTGTTGAGGCACTAACACTCTCCTAGTGGCACCAGGTTTGGGGTCTCTGGCCTCAGTGTATAGAATTCCCTCCTCCCAAAAGGTCCTGTGGGAGCCACTGATAAAATGTCTATTATAAGAAGTCATTTCACCAAAGAGACATCATAACTATAACATAAGGCAATTGTACAACTATCATATCATTGGTGATGAATGATGTCATGAATTAATAGATCTATGTAAATAGATTACTGCCTAAAAGGACCACTAAACAGAGGAAAGACAGAATAAGAAGCAAAAAATAGAAAGTGGAATAAGCAAAAGAAAAAAGGCTCAAATATCTACTAATAGCAAAAGAATAAGAGAGAGGAAAAAATAGAAATGAGTAAGAGAATAGATATAAACTAACAGTAGTAAAATTTTAACAATATACCTGTAAAGAGCCATAAAAATTAGGTCGACCAGCCTTATATTGAATAAGCAAGGGATGTAAACCCAAGTAACACCAAAAACATTACGGAAAATTGCATTGTCCTGTAAAAAGGAAAGTCAATTAATAGAGAATAACTAGTCTAGAATGGGCGAAACCTCAGTGTGTAATCACCAATTGTAGGATAAGCTAAAAAAACAGCAACAGCCACAAAGATTGTGGCAAGGCACAAAAAAGCAGAGAACCAGCGTATGTATTAGATAAATGAAAAGCATTAGGCACAGACATATCGATAAATATAAATCGTTATAGGCGAGAAGTACCAGGAAGAGAGTCTGAGTCCATCTGCGATTCAAATTGATTATCCAAAAATGTCAAAATATCTGAAGGTTGATAAAAAATCTGTGGACGACCTTTGAAAGTTATCCGGAATCTTGAGGGACCAGCAAAGGAAAATGGAATATCATATCAGTGAGTCTCTTGCGTAGATTCAGGAAGCCCTTACGACGAATTACAGTGTCTCTGGCAAAATCTTGTGAAATAGATATTCTATGACCTTCCCATTGTATTGTCTTAATCTTCATTTGTGCCAGAATTTGATCAGTATGTTGATGGGGCAAAGGTTTAAAGATCAAAGGTCTTGGAGAAGACATCGTTCTAGGTTTAAAAGTTGGGATCCAAGTAAGTAAAAAGTCAATCACTGAAGGAGCAGTCTTCTCACAATCCTCCGGTAATCCAAAAATACGAAGATTACTTCTGCGATTTCGATCTTCCTGTTCAGTTAGATCCCTCCTTAATGAAATAATGGAACACTCCAAACTTTGGATGTGCTTTGCTTGTTTGTTTGTAAAGTCTTCCACACTACTTATTCTCGTTTTGGCATTGGATACACGTAATGAAAGATTTTTGAGGTCATTACGAATTGCCGGCACCTCTACCTGAAGCAGATCTGTATTCGTTTTGGTACTCTGTGCTGCATCATGAACAGTATTGAGTTTGAGTAATATAGTTTCTAACATTGAGGCAGAGTCAGGACTACCCTTAGCTGGTAAGTCCGGGGTAGGTGAGGTCTGTTTGGATCGTTTCAGGTTCCCCTTAGAATCTCTGTCCTTAGTGGTAACACCTATACCTATGTAGGAATTATTCAGTAGAAGCGAGGTACTAATGCCAGACAGAAAGAAGGCCAACACATCTGTAGAATATGTGATAAACATCAAGCACTGAGAAAGACTCCTTGCTTAAAATAGAGTCTGTCGACAGGCAAAGTCACACAGTGAAAAACCTGACACCGTCTGTCAATTTGTAGCCTTCAGTAATGAATGAGTCCCGCACATCCAACATTAAAAGGGATAAGTTCCAAAAGCAGTGGATTGACCTTCAAAGATAAAGCACACAGGACTTTTGAAATGTGAGGGAATTAAAAGATGTTTCCAGCACTTAGTCACCACGACACAATAATAACAGCGGATACCAGACAAAATACTGCTCATGTGGTAATCCACCACCAATGAATTACATCCCAGCGCTGTTATTAGGGCTAGTAATTAGGAATTATATCCCTCAAAAAGGATCTTGTCAGCGGCCGCCATTTTGTAAATTCAAATGACGTGATAGAAAAAGTTTCCCTCACTAAAATGTGGAAATTCCAGGACCTGTCGTCAAATGCAGTAAAGTTGGCATGTACAGTACCTCATGCAGAGCAGGGGGAATAAGCCTGGACTAGAAGCACACAAGCAGGTTTCATTTCCTGCATGCCGTACCGTGACGAGACGTCCGTAGCAGGCGCCATTTCAGAGCCCTGACGCAGTGAACAAGCTTCGAATGAGGCCACACACGGAGAAGCAGACTGAATAACTTGTGAGCTGTCGCCAAGGCTCACGAGCTGTTCCGTCACTTATCGCCGCCCAAAGGTGATCGAAACTCACCCGATAAGCATGTCAGCTTGAGCGTCCGCAACGGTGATACCGCGGAGCTCAGGAAAATGCGGCCATCTTCGTTGCGCGCTAAGCCACGCCCCTCCTTCTGTTAAATATTTTTATTCCTGTGAGTGGTTGTGTCGGCAGGGCCCAGTGCACTGCTTGCCCTGGGGCCTATAATGCTGTTAAGAAGGCCCCGCTTCTTGGCAGTGTACACAGTCGCAAACCCGTCATGGGCTAAACTTGGTGGGCTTTTTCTCTGGTCCTGGCCAGTCAGTGTTTACTGGGTAGTATTGACAGTGATACTTTCAATTTTCCAGGGGGGGCTCATCAATAGGAGCGTAATAGGTGCTCCACCACCCCCACCCCCCCACTTCCCACCCCCACAGCACGCTTCTAGAAACAGAAAGTATTTAATTTACTTCTACTTTTATATGCATTCTAGTTTCATCCCGTTCTGATAATAAGGCTGACGTGCCGCTGCTTAGTGGGCGTGGCACAACATTGACATGTAGTGACGGCAGTGCTGCCTGCGATCTGTAGTAAAGTGAAGTGCGCATGTCGAAGTGACCAGTTTCTTTGACACGGCCAGCCCGACATGCGCACTTCGGTCTTCTTCAACCTGCGCTTTGAAACGAAGCCTTGAGAGATAGCCCACTGGTCTCAAATGGAGCGGCGGGGGCACCTGCCTAGCCAATCCTAATGCTGCTCTTGTGCTATTTCAATAAATAAATAGCATGACAACAGCATTTGGATTGTCTGAATGGGTTCTGTAAGAGGAAGCAACCCCTGCTTGCTTTCGTTCAGAGTGTATGCAGCAGGCAGCGCGGGGCGGAAAGATCCCTCCGATACAGTCAATCATTGTGGGGCTTTATTTTGAAGCCACTTTAACGATTTGCCTTGTTTCTTCTGATCCTCGTTTTGGCTGTGGGACCTTTCCTTTTTAGGTCTCGCCTACGCAGCGCGCATGCGCTGCGTAGGAAAAAGACCTTTAGCAATCACTTCACTTTTGCAGGCAAAAACGTGCACGCGTTGCATTGCTTTCAATGGCAACGCGTGCACATTTGGCGATTCCCTTGCGGGAGCGAACTTTGGCGCCATGTGTTAGCAATTATCGCTCCTGGCGCTGCTCGCTCCCGCAAGGGAAACACTTTCACTTTTGTCGACACTATTTTTTTTTTTACTTTTCGCGCGAGGCGCGCGCGCTTGTTACATTTGTGGGTGGAAAAGCCACCATAGTTCCGATGTCCCATACCTTGTAAAACATCTTTACAGCGTGTCTTTACAATTCAAAACTCCCCTGGTTTGCAAATGTAGGGCACTCTCTTTGAAATATGATTAATCAAAGGGTGCCCTGGTCTATTTTCTGTCCCAGTCCTACCCACTCTGGTCAGACAGGGACACACAAACACACACATAACCTCTCTCACAGGCAGTGTGTCTCACATCATCAATCAATCAATCAATCACAAGATTTGTAAAGCGCACTACTTACCCGTGAGGGTCTCAAGGCGCTGAGGGAGAGGAGGGGGGGAGTTGCCGCTACTGGCCGAATAGCCAGGTCTTGAGTCGTCTCCTGAAGGTCAGCAGGTCTTGGGTCTGTCGTAGGTTGAGGGGAAGGGTGTTCCAGATCTTGGCGGCGCGGTGAGAGAAAGATCTTCCTCCGGTGGTGGTTCTCCGGATGCGCGGGAAGGTGGCCAGGGAGAGGTCGGCGGAGCGGAGCTGACGGTTGGGAACGTAGAAGGAGAGTCGACTGTTGAGGTAGGCTGGGCCGGTTTTGTGGAGTGCCTTGTGTGCGTGGATCAGGAGTTTGAAGGAGATTCTCTTGTCGACGGGGAGCCAGTGCAGGTTTTTCAGGTGGGGGGTGATGTGGCTGTGGCGTGGAATGTCGAGGATCAAGCGTGCAATGCGTTTTGGATTCTTTGCAGTCGTTTGATGAGCTTGGTCGGGGCTCCTGCGTAGAGGGCGTTTCCGTAGTCGAGTCTGCGGCTGACGAGGGCCTGGGTGACTGTTCTTCTCGTGTCTGTCGGGATCCACCTGTAGATCTTGCGGAGCATGCGGAGGGTGTTAAAGCAGGAGGAGGAGACTGCGTTGACTTGCTTGGTCATGGTGAGCGTTGAGTCGAGGATGACTCCCAGGTTGCGTGCGTGGTTGGTTGGTGTCGGGGGTGCCCCTAGTGGCGAGGGCCACCAGGAGTCATCCCAGGCTGATGGATTGGAGCCGAGGAGGAGGATCTCCGTCTTGTCTGTGTTCAGCTTAAGTCGGCTGCACTTCATCCAGTCGGCGACAGCTTTCATTCCTTCGTGGAGGTTGGATTTGGCGGTGAGTGGGTCCTTGGTGAGGGAAAGGATCAGTTGAGTGTCGTCGGCATAGGAGATTATGTTGAGGTCGTGCTGTCTGGCGATGCGTGCGAGTGGAGCCATGTAGATGTTGAACAGTGTCGGGCTGAGGGAAGATCCCTGGGGTACGCCGCAGATGATCTCGAAATATAATCTCACTCACTCGGAGTGAGTCTCACTCCTAGGAATATAGGTTCCCTTGTTTGGTAAGAGTCATGCAACTTGAACCGCAGATTGGCTCACTGGGCGCAAGCTTCACGCTTTGGGGTGTTGCTTCTCGAACTAAGCGAGTTTCACACCTTAGAAACAGTCTCACACATGGGGGACACTTGAGTCACGTCTTGGAGCGCTGTCTAGAACACAGTCTCACTTTTTGTATAGGACGACAGTCCTACATGGTTGGCAATATTATTCACACCCACGACCGCCTCACTCTTTGCTCAGTCTTTAACCTGAAACCAAATTCTTGCCTAATTAGTGGCGAGACACACTGGGGCACAGCCACGCACACTGAGTGCAAGTCTCCCTCTTTGAAGCGTCTCACTCTTTCCTGGTACCAATAGTCCCACGGCTATCAATCGAGTTCAGGTCTGGGAATCGCCAGGTTGTGTTTAAACATTAACTTTAGTTCAAATGCCACTGGGGGTCTCTGGGGGGTGTGGTATTTCCCACTGACATCTTCAGCAGCCCCAGCGTCTGGCAGGCCGTGTGGTAGGGGCTGGGGGGGGGTACATTGAAGGACGGCAGGGGAATGCACCTCTGTGAAGTTGGAGTTTATGGCCGCCATATCCCAGGGAAGGGTGTCTCGCGCCTTATTGTTGCCTCCCTCTGGGGTAATTAACCCACCTCTTTGGAATGTGATGGTCGTTTCCTCTGTCTGTTGTAGATCACCCAGCCCCTCCCTCTGCCATCTTGTCCTTCAAGAGTCCTCACGCGCTTCCTATTCGGGGGAGACAGGGCTCAGTCATAATCAGCTAATGACCCCTGTAATGCCAGACGCTGAAGGCAGGGCCCCTTCAAACGTGACCATGTTAGCCAGCTAAAGTCAGACTAATCTCTGAGAGTTGTTGGCGTAAGGGGATATGTGGCGTTAAGGGGAGAGGATGTGGCGTAACGGTCACAGCTGCTGACTTTGGACCTGGGGAACCATGTTCCAGTCTCAGCTCAGCTCAACATCCTGTGATTATGGGCAAATCACTTAATCTCCCCGTACCTACCAAAAAAATCAATGTATCCGTGTGTAACTTAACTGGTGACCATGTAAAGCGCTCCCATACCTCCAGGTCGAGTTCACGCTATATAAAACTGCGGGTGGGAAAATACAACCTTCAATATTGTAACGAGCACACAGCATGGAGAAAACCAGCCACTGTAAGAAGTGAAGAAAAAACCTATACTCATTTCCACGGGAATCCTAAATAAATCCCTACCATCCAGGTACAGCTGGCCTCTTTGAGTTTCTTGTCCCAGTGGCTGCAGACCCTCTAGGGGTCTCTGGCCTGCTGGTACTTTATGCACCCTCTGGATGGGGAGCCAGGCCAATGTCCTGTCACACTAGCTACAGAGCCTAGCCCCCTGGGCCTCCCCTCTGTGACCTGGGTACAGGCCTCTTCTCTGTCACTTGCCTTCAGAGCTTGGCCACCCTGGGCCTCTTCTCGGTCACTGACAGCTGAGTCTCACCTTCCAAGCTTCTGCTTGTTCACCTTTGGGGGAGTCTGGCCTCCATTATCTCCCCGGTGACACTGGTAGCAGAATTCAACCTCTCCAACACCCATGTCTTACACTCAACCCAGAGCTTGGCCATCCTGGGCCTCTTCTTTGTCACTGGCAGCTGGGTCTGACCTTCCCAGCTTCTGCTTGTTCACCTTGGGGGGAGTCTGGCCTGCTTCCATTATCTCCCCGGTGACACTGGTAGCAGCACGCATGCGTTACACTCACCCCAGAGCTGGGCCTCTTTGGCACTTTCTCTGTTGCACTCACTGGACAGCATAACCCCTCTGGTCCTTTATGAACCTCTCAAGTTTTCCACACGCACAGCACAGTGCCTGGCCCTTCCGTTTGCTGCAGGGTCTGACCTACCTGGCCCGGACACTGCCACTCCCAACTTGTGTTGCACTCTGCCCTCGGCCTTTCTGGTATTACACTTACTGCACAACAAGCCCTCTCTAGTCTTCTCTTGTGTTACACTAGGAGCAGAGCCTGGCCTTTCTGGACCTCTCTGGTTAGGTCCCGCTTGCCAGACAGATTTTAAGTGGCAAAAGCCTCTTGTGGGTCAAACAAAAAACTAAGGGGCAGAATAATGAGAGTCTTGCATTCCGTTTGCACCATGCACCATGGCACATGCGAGACGCGAACCTCTAAATCAGATTTTTGCAGCCATGCAAAGCCACTTTGCGTGGCTCTAAGTGGCTTCAGAAATCTAGAGTAATGCCTTACTCTGCCCTGGGAAGGAATTCCATGAGCATTGCGTGGTCGTTCCCGCACGACTCCCACAGTTTTTGAAGCATTCCCAGATGGAATGCACCAAAAAGTTACACCTTCCCAGGGGAGGCGTAATAAGAAGTATCTCTATTTCTCCTCGCTTCTTACTTTTTCTATGTGTGCTGAATTCTGCAGTTGTTCCTCCTAGGATTGGTTTTCTGCATGAAGGTGCCTTTTCCTACACAAAAACAATCCTGCATCCACCATGGTGCAAGGGTGCCTGCATTGGTGCTAGGCTGCCAAAAGGCCACCAGCGCATGGCAAAGGACCGGAATGTGCCATATTGCCTTAAATACGGTATATTCCTCCCCTTCCCCAGTCATGCAGTGCAGGAAGGTGCATTTGCCGCGCTGCGTCACTTTCCCATAAATGATCCCCTAACTTACAGTGGGCTTAAAGCCTGCCCATTACTTAACATTTGTTGGCGTTGTCACTTACATTTGCGTGCTTCTTCTTCAATAGCTTGCCTTTCTTGTGTTAGTCCCTCACCTGGTGTATAGCCTCTTTACCATCTTTTTGAATGGCTGGCTTGTATCCTTCCACGGCCCTCATTCAAGGAATTACTTTTTCTTCCAGCGCTCCATGAGACTGCACAAGTTTTCTAGCTCTCTTACTCGTGTGCTACTACTTTCCTCTGGATGCCTCCTTGTTATTCCATCACCCCTGCACCCCAAACCCATCCATTGCTTTCCTCACCCCTCCCCAGCTTTTTTCAATTATTTTTAGGTCTCGCCTACGCAGCACGCATGCGCTGCTTAGGAGGGCCATTAGCCGTCGCTCTGCTCATTTTCAAGCACACACTCGTGCTTGTGGTGGCATCCACCTTGCGGGAGCGAGCAGGGGCGCACCACAAGCACAAGTGCAGTGCTTGAAAATGAGCAGACTGCGCACGCACGCACGCACTACTCCCGGGCTCACATCCTGCTCCCCCTCTCTCTCACGCGCATTCCTTGTTTTGTCATCTTGCGGATGACTCATCTCCCCGATTTCCCGGATCTCCTGTGCCGTACCAACACCATCTCACCCCTCCCACTTGCCCGCCCCCACCACCACTCGGAGTTCGAGACCTCTTTCCGCTCTGTATTAATTTCCCCCTCCTCTTTTGCTTTATACAAAGGGATCTCAACGCTTTACATGAGCACCGGTTTCATTACACATTTTTTTGTCAGCTTGCCCATATCTCATCTCCCCAATCTCCCGTGCAGTGCCCAATGCTGTCTCACCCTCCCAATTTCCCACCTCCGCCACCCTGCCCCCATCACCCTTAACAGTGCACTGGCCAGACCTCGTGGCTAAAAGATAACTTTGCAAGAAATCCATCAGAAACGTTGTGAGAAATGCTACACTTTAATGCAGACTTGGCATGTTGCATTTGTCACATGTAAAATGGTTTTAAAGGTCACTTTATGAGTACACTTGCCAGCAGTATTTGCCAGACCTGGAGAGAACATAAATACACAACTTTACTTGGAGGCTGTCTGCCTCCTTCTACGATTGGTTTTAAAATCTGCTTTTTTTAAACTACGTAAGAAAACCTCCATCCCAAGAAAGAAGATTGGTAACCATTCCTAGGACATTGACATGTAAGCTCTGCGTCCCCATTGGTCCATTCCAGACACCAGCTCATGAAGAATATACATTTTTCAGACAAAGCTGCTACTCTCACAGTATAACTCTATGCTTGTAGCAGGCAGTACTCTTAATCTTAGTGCCTGCAGCTGATGCAGGTGGCGTTGGTGCTGTCACTTTGCTTCTGTGTGCCTGATGCAGTCACTGTGTTATGTACACAAGGTGTCGCTAGCATTGCTGCTGTTTCACTACGTGTTTACTCCATGCAGATAGTGCTGCAGCTGTTTCTGTGTGCCTGCAGCTGGTGCAGGTAGCATTGTTTCTGTCACATTCTTCCTGTGTGCCTGATGCAGTCACTGTGTTATGGAGCGCTTTACACGAGCACCGGTTTCATTACGCATGGTAACATTCTTTTTTTAGGAGTTTTATACAGCGCAATTTCAACCCATAGCTATTGGAGCGCTTTACACGAGCACCGGTTTCATTACACATTCATTTGTGGTAGTATGGTACATCTTGGTGCATTTGGTGAGGATATTAGCTCTCTTTCGTAACGTCATTGCTTGTTTACAATAAAATACATCTCTCCCTGGCACCTTCACCAACCCAATCATCTCTCCCTCACACTCCCAATACCCCTCTCATCTCTCCCTCCCTTTCCCCCCATCTCTTGGAGAGGTGTGGTGCAGCGGCCAGGGCAGCTCACTTTGGAGCACAGGGCTCACGGTTCAATCCGCGGCAGCTCAGCTCAGCACCATGTGACTCTGGGCAATAGCTCACTTAATTTCCATGACGGCCACCAGCGCCTTGAGACCCATAAGAGTGAGTAGTTCGCGCTTTACAAATACGGATTTACATTTATCTCTCCCTCCCACTACCCCTCTTATCTCTGCCTCACACTACTCCTCTCCCTCCCACTTCCCCATCTCTCCCTCCCACTCCTCCCACTTGTGGGGCGCAAACCAGAGGTGCATGACGTGAGGCCGTTTGGCGACCGTTCACACTGTTGGTCAGTCCTGCTACCATGTCTCTGCCTCCCCCTGTTGGGTGCCCCCCTTCCTGGGCAAGGAAGGATTTCCCTGACAAAAACTCATCTCTTGTAAGTGCGGGAGATGGGATTTATGTCGCTTGTTCATAAGATGCAGATTTATACAAAACACTTGTGAAACAGCTGTGTAAAAGCGTCTCCTTTTTTTTGGACTGCAGGCTAAAGCAGTCAAGCGAGATCCAACGCTATCGCATTGTACACAGATCTCTGCAGCAGAGGCTCTAAGGTGTCTAGTCCGCTGGCATGAGTTGCAGTCCTTCTTCCTTTTCTTTTGACTGTAGAAGGAGAGGAGCAGGAGTAAAGCTAAGCGGAGTCGGCTGCCAGGGGGGCATGGCGGGTGCATGATAGCACAGCCCTCTCATTCTAACTGACCTGCAATCTCAGAAGCTGACCCCCTCTTCCCAGCTCTCACCTCCTCCACCACCATCCTGGGGGTGATCTGAGATGTGGTCACTCTCCAGCTCCTGCTTGTAAACAAAACTAACTCGAGCTTTCCAACAGTAATACCATCCTAGGTGTCTCCGCACTGGGTTAACATATGTAACAATTACCCAACACCAGTGTACTTATTTCATTGCATCGTAAGGATTAAAGGCAGAGTCTTCTTTGCAATATCAGGTTATAAATAGCTGCAAGGGGTGCAGGCTCTTGAGCTATTTTACTTAAAACTCCTAAGCTTTGCACTAATCCCACAATTATTTAATCTGTATATAAACAACGTGGGAAGATTTCTTGCAAATCTAGTCCTTGACATTCCAAAAGGCAGAGATAGACAATAGGTCTCGCCTTTGGGGCCTTATAAGTATTTAGTTATGCAGCACAATATCCTTGGTGCAACAACACCAACTGTTGCATGGCTAAACACTTATAAGGTCCCAAAGGCGACACCTATTGGCTATGCCAATGCTTGTTAACATTGCAATGCTGATCACGAGGATATGGATGGACGGGGCAGAGCAAAGTGTGTGTGCCATGATCCTGTCCACAGACTGCTGCCACTCAAATGAACTAATTCGCCTGAAATAAATATTCGACTCATTGATTATACAAACTTACTTTATTGGAAGGCTATGTGCAGATCATGGGGGCCTCACATTTCAGGTGTGTTTGTATAATAGGGTTTGGGTCCAGCAGACACGTGTTCAAAATGAATTGGCCATTTCAGGGCAGAGGTTCCTACACCTAGGATATTATTCCCTAATCGTGAGAGTGTAGATATGTGCTGCTGCTTCCCAGGATGTGTCTGCCCTTCACTTTAGAAGTGGTGCGACGTTATCTTTTATTTTATGCCTAGAATCAACAATACTGAGGAGGAAGCCAAGTCCTAGTTTTAGGATAGCTGGCGCCATGATTCATGAAAAAGCATGAAAGACATCTGGCACAGAAACAGGCTGACCACTCCTGGTCCTGGTTTCCAGCCGCTGCCTCCTGTGACGTGGGACTACATACTCTGGAGCAACCCCATCTGCCTACATAGGTACTGGAGAATAAAAGAATGAACAATGGGGCTTATAGTCTAGTTGCCCACAAAAGCACCACATTACTATCACAAGAATATGGTACCTACTCACGTTGTGTGCGATGCCCAGTCGGGCACGTGGATAGGAACTAGTGACGATAGCCCTACAAACTCTTTCTAATTCTGCCTGTCCAACCCCCTTTGCCATGCACTGGCCTATTTCACACTCAAACAAGCTTGCCAGACAATGAGCAAGGAAAGTAACCCCGACAGCTTCGTAAGTATCTTGGCAACACCCAGCAAACCTACAACACATCCAATTCTCAACAACAAAAATCCAATATATTTACGCTGTGGTGTATTAAAATGAAGAACCACACTATGCACTAGTCTTAAAGAATACCCTAAACAGGGATCAGAGGGCACCAGAGCCCATTGGTGCTGCAAGCTCACACCCGTGGCAAAAATCACACTGTACAAAGAATTATAAAATAACTTCAAGTAGGTTGTTCTTGTTATTTGCACAAGTGAAGCACCGAAATCAGGGCGGAGGCGCTAAACTCTCCGTTCACTTATTTTTTCTTATCCAACATAGTGATGGAGTGGGGCAACCTGCTCGGACCAATCTCCTTACTAATGAAAACTTATATTAATAATCGTGTGAAATAATATGCACCAACACAAACACGTGGGTAAGATGCTTTGCACTTGTGTGGAGTAATAGGATTAATATCTAATAGTATTAGAGCATATTTGTTAATTTGCACATTTTGAGTTTTCCACTAATAAAATAGCATGCTGTTTATTATTTTTGCTTTTGCAACTAGAAAATATAAGCGAAAATAGTGTAGTGGTGGGTGGTAAACAGTGAAAATTGCATTTCTCAAATTAACGGCTCTTTATGTCTGTTTATTGTAGTATAAATGCTAGGCCTAAACTAATAAGTTGACCAGGCCACAAGGTGACCGAGAGCGCAGGCGCCAACGTGAGCACGTGACACAGCGCACCACGCGGACGGACGAGAGAGTACCAAGGCCAGGTCCCGGAAGTGTCTGTCAGCCTGCCAACACGCAAAGAAGCCGTGGGACTTGGCACCCGAACACCACCAAAAGAATCAGGGCTTTTGTTTAATATATAAATATTGACACATGTAATAAAAAGATGTAATGGGGATGGATGTAGCCTGAGAAAGCTGTGGTGAGATGCGGATACCCTAGAACTGACCAATCCTAGAATGAATTTGAGAAAATATTGAAACATTTGTGGGACGGATATGTGAGAATGAATAGTATAACTAGGGTACATTTTTAAGAACAGAGGTGTTGCTGGTCGGTAGGAGAGAGCAGAACCCTGTTTGACGTTTGCCTGACCTGCTGCTGTTCGAGAAGAACCAGATTGAGAAGGGAAGAAGATATTTCAGCTCCCGATGAGGGCAAGCTAGAATTCAGTAAGTTTCGGGAAATTTGCGGAAGAACCACGAGGAGAGAGTGTAAAACATCTGCGTGTATGTCGGTATTAGTAAGGTCTAGCTGTCCCTGTCCACTCTTATTTAGTATATTGATCTAACTTTGTTTCTCGACCTTATGTTGGGAAACCTCCACTATCTCTACTGGCCATAGGGGTAGTTTTCCTAGAATTTATGTAGGTATGTATATCCGTCACTAAATGACTCTGCATAATTTTGCATATGACATTTCTCTATCTCTTGCAGTTGAATCTTATGTCTCTTCCTCTATCCACTCCTAAATGCGTTTTTATTGTGAAGTTTCCGAATTATGTTTAAAATTCATGTTTTCTCTCTCGTAAAATTTATTGTGTGAATGCACTGTATCTTTAATAATTTTTCGAAGTTAATTCATTAAGATAAAACTTATAAAATGTACTGAGTGTCAGTATTTTATTTTCCTATTTATCAAAAGAGGGGACTCTAGGAGCTATTCTAAAAGGTCCGGTGACCCGTGCTCCCAAATAAAATACTTATACCAAAGGGAGTCACCGTTCCTGAGTGGAGATGGAGAGGAGGGGAGTAGGGGGTACTCTTGTCGTGTGCTACTCTGCTTGTGGGAGGCAGGGTGTCCTCATCTTGATGCCCTCACACACCCCGAAGGATGTCATGCTTCATCATTGGGCTTTTGCTCCTCGTCGGGCCGGCGCTGCAATGCCCTACGGGTCCCCCGAAGGGTCTCTTTTCGGAGACCTTTTGATGAAGCCGTATGGGTGCGTGGGTGTAAGTGGCAGTGAAGTCCTAGAAAGTGTATTAAAAAATGGCTGGAGGGAGAGTGATTAATTTTTAATAAAGTGATCCCTCTGTCATTATTAAAACAAAGTGTATGGAGCTGCTTTAAGGGGTATTATGTCCCTTGGTAGCTGGGTGATTATATGTCCCTAGAGGGCATATGTTATGGTCAACATGTTTCGCGCTTCAGTGGTCTCAGGGGAGATCCAGGGCGCTTCGTCAGGACCGAATAAGAAATTTATATCTACAGTGGCATGAAAAATTTTGGTGCCCCCAGATAAATGAAAGGAGTAGAGATTCTGAAAATGAGGTGACCCTTGCAAGATTGGCCCGAAGAATTTCCCTTGAGAACCAGATACCGGCCATAGAAAGGGAAAGGGCAGGAATGGGTTTACCACCCATAAATGGTGGCACCAGTATAATTCCTAGGGACAGAGAGGAAACCTTTGACACTAAAATCCCCAAACGGATTGTCCCCAAGTATACTGAAGGTGATGACATCACAAAATGGTTCACAGCTTTCGAGAGAACCTGCAGTGTCTTTTATGGTAACGGTTCTTTGGTAAGTGCAGAGATAGACTCCAAACACTGAACGAGACAGAAGCTGAGCCCTATGACCACATGAAGGCTACCCTGATTGAGGGCGTTGGACTCAGTACTGAAGAATACAGGATCAGGTTCAGGGAGACTTGAAAAACCCAGAGTCAGTCATGGGTATATTTTGTAGACTTCTCAGTAAAATCACTAGGTGGCTGGTTGAAAGGTAATGATGTGCATGACTATGATGGGCTTTATAATTTAATCATGAAAGAGCATCTGTTGAGTAATTGTTACCAAGAGAAGTTACATCATTTTCCTGGTAGACCTGGGTCCACTTTCTCCTTAAGAGTTTGGGAAGAAGGCAGACCACTAGGTCAAGGCAAGGGTAACCAAAACTACCCCTGGTGGGCGTGACTAAAAGAAAGAGGCCTAAAAGCCCCCCAAGGGAAGGATGGTGACAAAACCAGTCTTCTAAAGGCCCCCAAAACCTGTTCAGGAGGGTGGGCTCAGAACTCTTCACAGCCCCAGGGTGGGTACCAGGGTAAGAACTGGGATCCCAAAATGGATTGGTGCCATGATTGCAAGGCTCTTGGACACCGAACTGGAGATCCGAGCTGTAACAACAAAGAGAATGCCGCTAGTCCACCTGCAGCAAATGCAGTGGCTAATCTCCAGATGGGACCCCAGGTGAGCCCTGGCCATGTCAAGGTGCTCACTGAGGCAACTCTAGTCTCAGAGGGTGGGGTAAATGTAGCTGCCAACTAACATGAACAAATACAGACAGAAACCTGTTATCAATGGGCACTGAGAGACCCTGGTGTCCCCGCCACCATGGTGACTGAGTACCTAGTATCCTCAGAGCTATACTTGATTGGAAAAACCTTTCTAGTCACCAACGCTGAGAATGTCACAAAAATGCATCCTATGACGATGGTGTCCTTTGACTGGGGAGGGGTGGTTGGCCAAATTCAGTGGTTGTGTCCCCATCCATTCCTGTCGACTGCCTGCTTGGAAACAATTTAAAGACCTCAGCCTGAGCTGAGGTGGAGCTGAGGTCCCATGCAGGAATGCTAGGGATCCCAGGCTGGATGTGCAAAAACAGAGCACAGAGCAAAGCCCAGAGTGAACTAGCATTGGTAAATGCAGTATGTTTCGCCTATGTGATTATCAATACATTTTCTTTGTAATTTTAGTTTTGTGAGTAGTTGTGCAATATGAGCTACTGGAACTCAATTAAAGTGTTATGATTGGTTTATTGATAAAGTCAATATATTGTGCTTTTACTGGTGGTATTATAAAATAGGAATATTAGGTAAAGGGGAGAGATAATAAGTATGTAAAAGTTTTGGGATGCACAATTGTTTTGTAAAAAATCATGAAATCAAAGTAGCAAAGAAGACTAAAATGCATGCTATTGTTGCCCAAATATGTGTTAAAATGTGTAATTCCACAAACAATGTAATTAGTGTAGAGGCATTAGAGCTGAGGTAGAACTAGGGAACATTTGAATCATGTAAACATAGCAAACCCTGATAAAATGCGTGCGGTTGCCACAGATTCTTTGGTACATAAAAGGTAGATAATTGGTTCAAAGTTATCAGAGACCAAAATGTTTTAGAGAAGCATAACTTACCGTCAAAAAGCACTCATAAATTGACATGAAAAACATCCCAAAAAATAGTATTTTAGGACAGTGGCAGCTAGCTCCAATAAAAAATTGTGGGTGCGAAAGCGCTACTCACCATAAACGTGGAGCAGCACAACCGATCCGGCACTTCTCCTTTCCATGAACAGGAAGGACTTCCTTCCTGCTTGTGGAACGGAACTCCAACCAATCCCGGAGCTGCTTTCATGCTGTGAAAGCAGCTCCAGGATTGGTGGGAGCAGGCTCACCCAGTGTTCATTTTGAGGCTGGGGGCCTGTACCAGCAACTCCCAGGCTGTTTCACAGCCTTTGGATTGCTGGGTCTACAGTGCACATGTCGGATAGGACGGCCGTAGACAGCTGGCTAATCTGACATGCGCACTGTAGACCAGTGCTAACAACCTGCATTTGTAGGATTCAGCCCCGCCCCCCACCCTTGCACTGTAGACAGCACGAGCCGGTGTGGGGTGTGGTGGCAAATACATTTAAAAAACAAGCATTGGCATAGCCAATAGGTCTCGCTTTTGGGACCTTATAAGTATTTAGTTATGCAGCACAATATCCTTGGTGCAACAACATCAACTGTTTCATGGCTACACACTTATATGGTCCCAAAAGCGAGACCTATTGGCTATGCCAATGCTTGTTTACATAGTAACTGTTGAGTATCAGCTACGTCCTACTCCCAAATAGACAGCTAGCATGTCAACCGACCAGATAGAGAGATTCACAGAGAGAGAGAGAGAGAGAGAGAGAGATTCACACACACACACACACACACAGAGAGAGAGAGAGAGAGAGAGATTCACACACACAGAGAGAGAGAGAGAGAGAGAGAGAGAGAGATTCACACACAGAGAGAGAGAGAGAGAGATTCACACACACACAGAGAGAGAGAGAGAGAGAGAGAGAGAGATTCACAGAGAGAGAGAGAGAGATTCACACACAGAGATCACACACAGAGAGAGATTCACACACAGAGAGAGATTCACACAGAGAGAGAGAGAGAGAGAGAGAGAGAGAGAGAGAGAGAGAGAGAGAGAGAGAGACCTTGTGCCACTGACAGTGGCTGGTGTAAAAAAAGTACTTTGTGGTGTACTAGTGTGCACAATGTAGCCTGGTTGTGTCGTAATATAAACAAAAGGCATTGTGATGTACCAGTAAACACAATTCACCCAAATTGGGGTATAAAATAAGGGTACTGCTATGCACTAGTGAGCACAATGCACCTGGATTGTGGTATATTTCGTACAAAGGCGATTGTGATATACTGGCGAGTTAAATGTACCTTGTCTGTATTGTTATGTAAACAAGGGCCTAGTGATACAGCGTGCAAAATGCATCCTGTGTGTGGGTTATTATGAACAAAGGACCTGCGAGTGTACTTTTGTGCACAGTTTACACAGTTTGAAGTCAAAGTCCTCTCTGTGCATATATCAAATAATCGGTACCAATAGGCATACCTGTGTGCAAGACCTAGGCACACCGGTCTGCAAAACCCATTGTTACCATAATTAATATTAATCATGCCAACAATATGTTCTGCAGACAGCTCTGCTATCGAGCCAGACCCCAAAACATACTACTCGCCTACCAAAATATCCCACCTGACAGGTATCACACTTTTCGGATATTACTAAGCAAGTGTGATGATATTAGTGTGAATACCCTGATTAACCACTTTCATTGAACAGTAATAAATTGTACTTCCGTAGTGTTCACTGCTAAATATTGGATGTTAGTAGTTCAAATAAAAACGTGCCAACAGACAAATATGGGGCTAGAAGAATGAAAGTCCGAGTCAGCCATGTTGGAGGCACAACACATGAACTAGCATCAACATGCAACTTGGTACAATTGGTAGCAAGGTGCTGGGAACCTGATGGTATTTGCTACTTTACAGTTTTAGGATACCCTACTTATAAGTGCTGCTCTGCACCAATCTCCCACCTTGTGAACAACAAGGTGGGAGAATATAGAACAAGAAAAATGAAGAAATGAAAGAAATACAAAGAGATGCATACTGAGAGGTAGTACAAAAACATAGGGGTCAAGAAAGGGAGCAAGGAAAAGAGACTGAAGAATAAAAAAAGGAAAGACGGTGATTGGAGATGAATAATGGAATGAGAAAGACGGTGAGTCTGTTCTTTGGTTTAGAAGAATATAGAAAGGGAGAGAGTTAGAAATAGACAGAGCTGATGAAATAGATTTTTTTTTTCGTCAAATATAAATTGAGAAAAATAAAAAGAAGCCGAGTGAAGAAAGATAGGGATATAGGAATTTAAATGAATAACGAAAGAAAAACAAAAATAAGGCGCGAGAAATAGAACGAGGGTGGATGAACGAGAGATAGAGGAAGGGAGGGCAGCGAGGGGGAATAGAGAGAGAAATATATAGAGCGAGAAACAGAGGGCGAAGGGGAGCGCGCACGCCCCAGTGCTATCTCTTGCTGCACAGAGACGGTTCCTTGGATTGCTGCTCAGGAGCTGACGGATCCCAGGGTGGAAGGGGCTGCTGGACGGGAGCTGGGGGCACGGCTGGAAGGGGCTGCTTCTGGAAGGGGCTGCTGCGACGGGGCGGTGGAAGGCGCTTCTGCTGTCAGTAGCACTGGTGGACACGGCTGCTGGAGGCACGGGCCTCACCTGCCCGGGATGTGAGGCCCTCGCCATCCATGCTGAGAGCGGGGAGAGATGGCCGGGGCTGGGCAGGAGCAGGGCCGGAGGCGGCAGGCCGGGGGTGCCGGGCTCTATATGGGCGGAGATGACACAGATATACATATCATTACAACATAGGAGTGACCAATGTAATTCATGCTTCTGGATATACTGAGTCAAAACAAACACAAAGAAACGCACTGAAATAAGCTCTATGGTGAGCAGAGGAAGTACAGGCAAACAGAGGAGAAAAAAAGCACCGGGACAGCCATGGCGAACGAGTGGGGCTTCCACAGACAAGAAAGCAGGCATAGAGGGCATATAAAAACTTGGCGGCAAAGGGCAAATCGAGTGAAGTGGTAACAAAGCAACACCGTGCAGTGCGAGCATATTACTTGAATTGTTCTAACTAGGGAACAAGGGCACACAGAACAGCATCAGCACAGAGAACAATAGCACTGCACAAGGAAATGAAAACATTGTCACAGTAAGCAGAAGAGCTGGTCAAGTACTTGGGTGTGTCGTAGAATAAAGCACTGCAAGCCTTGGGTAAATCCTCGATAACACAGACAGTGAGAGCCGCACGGCCATGAAAGTGACGCGGCCGCGAAAGTGAAAGTGATCGAGTGGCACGCTGAAAGTTTAATGAGCCATGATGAGGAAAGCCAGATGGCGCATGACGCTTAATGAGGAAGAGATAGGAAAGGCAGATGGCGGCTGTGCGCGTGCCCGCGCGCGTAACCGCAAGCTTTAGGCCACAAGCAAAAGCTTGTGGTCGGATTTCTAAAGCCCACTCACTAAATGTCTCGCCAGACCAGCGCATTCACTGGCTCAGGCGAGACCTAAAAATGGCCAAATAATTAGCTTATACTATCACAAAATTTGCAGCATCATACTGCATATTTTCCATTTTCTTGTCTCATAATTTAGTAAACCGTACAGCATTATTTGGTCCTCTTTTGCCGCATAATTCCAGTGGCCCTTCCCATGTGCAGAGCCACTGGAATGAATTGATTTTTCAGTTGCTGCATTTTCCACATAATTATGGGTTTGACACATTTGCCACATAATCCACCATCGGCGCTATTATCTGCAGAGTTTACCAAAAAAATGAATTTCTAGCTCAAACGAATTAAAGTTACAAAAATGTGGTGCACCTGTTACAGCGCAGTGGAAGTGCCTTCACAAAGATTGACTGGTCCCTTTTATATTGCTGTACATGGGTCTTAAACTGGGTGTAATGAAGTGAAGCCTTTTCCCAGATAGGCGACAAAATATTGGCGGTAATACTGTTACAAAACGTGCCTTTTCTTGCTGCATAATTTAGTCAGCCGTACCGCATAATTTGGTCCTCCCTTGCCTGATGATTCCGGTGGCCTTGTCCATACGCGCCCCAAAATGAACTAGTCATTGCTGCTGTGGTTTTATGGGGGAATTGTGCTCCAGAAGTTTGTATTAGACCAACTGCAGCAAAATGTAAATGTAAATATGTTAGCACCTGGTTATGAGGAAAATGTATTTTTAGCTTAAAAACCTAGTAAAAGAAAAAGCAGCAACACGAGATTACTTAAAAATGTTGACAATGGTTCAATTATGTTTTTTTCTCCCTCTCGCTATGGTGACTTGTGCGCCGTGGTCGTATGTACATAAAATCTGTTGAAACCAGCCCCCTCCCCCTTATAATATATAACTTTGCCTGGGCCATGCCTTGCGGCCTGTTCATGCTCACACAGTTCATGTGCACGGTTATTCATTTACTAAAAATACATCTCGTTGGAGAAGATGGCCGCAAGCAGATGCTTGGCAAGAATAAAAGCACGGGCAGAGTTGTTAAACCGAAGTGCGGGGTGAAGGAGACAAAAACCGCGCCTTTCAATACAGAGGAGCAGGCAGACGAAATGTGTACAAGACAGAACATACACGTCTCAACTGGTGCAGGGTCCCACGCACTCTGCGGGCCATTTACTGGACCCAGTTTTTTCCAACCTTTCTCTCCTGACCGTCCACACCCCTTCTCCGATGTGCTGGTCTGATCATTATTTAATAACTACGACACTCTCGGGGAGTGCCCGTGAGGAGCGTACCTCAGAAACTTTCACTCAGACGCCCTTGGCATAAACTTGACATCGCTCAGTTTCACGGCCTCCTTTCCACTACCATGCCCAGCATTCCAGATGACCCAGACATGGCCGATAGATCATTGTCGGATTGGATCCTCCGTGCTCTGGACGCTCTCATCCCTGTAAAGTGGTCAAAAAGTCGTAACACCAAATCTAGTCCCTGGTACAATGCTAAGCTCACCTCCTTGCGTAAAGCGTGCAAAAGGATGGAGAGAGCTTGGAGAAGGGACTACGACCCAAATTTGAAGGGGTGCTATCAGGCAGCCATTAAGAAATACCATAGGGATATCCAGACTGAACGGGCAACTTACTATGCGGATGAGATCAGGAGCAGTAATAACCCCTCCAAAAGTATCTTTTCGATACTGAAAGATCTTAAATCATCAACAGCCCTTAATACGGCCGTAATATCGTCAGATGAGCAGTGTGAGGCTCTTGCCTCCTTTGTTGAGAAGGTGGAAATGATCTACAAGTCCTTCCCCCAGATCGCGCTATGTTCTGATCGCGTGCCTAGACCCCCTCCTATGCATACTCTGGCCGCTTTCCCGCCGATCTCACAAGAGGAGTTGTCTGTGCTCTGTAGCAGAATTAATTCTGGCTCTCCCACCGACCCCCTGAAGCCTGACCAATTCTTGAATATCTTATCTGTGCTCCTTACACCCTTGAGCCAGGTGATCAAATATGTCTTTCTACGGCGGTTGTCCCCAGATCATGGAAGCAAGCCAGGGTGGTCCCTCTGTTAAAAAAACCTAATCTTGATGCAGCAACACCAGAGAGTTTCCGTCCCATCTCCCTCTTGCCCTGGGTCTCTAAAATCTGAGGCCTATATCAACTCCATCTTGACGGGTTATCTGGAGGAAAACGACATACTGGACCCCTCTCAGAATGGTTTTCGTTCTGGTCACAGCACGGAGTCTGCTCTCCTGGCTGGGACCGAACATCTGAGGGGGGCTCTAGACGAGGGTCGTACCTCGGCACTAGTCCTAATAGACCTTAGTGCCGCGTTCGACACGGTGTCCCACCAGATCCTGCTGAACGGCTGGAGGAGGTGGGCATCGTGGACTCGGCCCTGGACTGGTTTGCCTCTTTTCTTGTGGAGAAGACCTTCCAGGTAGCCGCCCCCTTTTGCCTCTAAGATCTATACTATCAAACAGGGGGTGCCGCAAGGCTCAGCCTTGAGCCCAACCCTCTTCAACCTATATGTCCAGCCGCTAGCTACGGTGGCTAAGAGCAGAGGGATCACGGCAGTATCATATGCGGATGATACTCAGTTGGTAGTCGCACTCTCGGACGACTTAACTCGGGACGCATGTAAGTTCAGGAGTGACCTTGAGGTCATCGCGGAGTGGATGACTGCCAACTGTCCAGCTCAACACCAGCAAGTCCGAGGTATTGCTGGTAGGGAAAGACACTGAGCTGTGGAGTGAGCACTGGTGGCCAGCCACTTTGGGGCATGCACCTGCCACCAAACAGGTGGTAAAAAACCTGGGTGTCTGGGTAGACTCCGCCCTCAGCTTCCAGACCCAAACCAAGAAGGTGGCGGGGACCTGTTTTGGTATATTGCGAGGGCTCAAACCTCTGTTGGGGTTTTTTGACCCCTCCATTAGGCAGGTCATTGTCCAGGCTTCCATAATGTCGAGACTGGACTATGCCAGCTCACTCTATCTAGTGGTCTAACAAGACTGAAATCTTGAGACATCAAAGGGTTCAGAATTCTGCGGCCAGAACTCTCCTTGGCCTACCTAGGACCTGCTCTGCGTCTAGTGCTATTCGTAGGCTTCATTGGCTGCCTGAGGCCAAACGTATTGAGTTTAAGTCCCTTTGTATCTCCTTCAAAATCATGAACTCTTCTTCCCCAGCTATTCTGGCCAACCTACTTGAACCATACACCCCTTCCCGTCAACTTCGGTCGACGGGACAGAATCTGGCGGTTATCCCTCGGGTGAGGAGGGTACGCGCCGGGGGCGCTCTTTCCGTACTTTGGCAGCCTAACTTTGGAATGCGCTGCCCATCCCCATCTTGAAGAATTATGTGGCATTTCGTAAGGCAATTATAACGTACCTCTTCCCTCCGTTGTAGGCCTCTTCCCCGTTAGAGGCTGCTCAGTTTTCTGCTGTTAGCGCCGGGACGCCCCTTTGCTGGGGCAGCTGTGCGCTCTATAAAACCGCAAAACAAAACGTATGGCTTGAAAGTTTTTTTTTTTTTTTAGTTTTTTTTTTTACGCACACAGGTTATCCTGAATAACAGCGTAAGGAGAACAATTTTTAAACGTCTTTAGCTTGTGTGAAAAACCTGCCTCTACCTATTGTATAGATTAAAGGTCTCTTTTTGTACGTGTTAAACACGGGTGCAAAATTAAAATTGCACACTTTATTTAAAAACATGAATTTGTTCCTTCAGTGCAGCTTTAAAGGTACCCTACCTGTCACCAAGGGCATTACTTGACCATTGGCACCTTGTGACGTCGAGACACGACGTACACTAGTTGGCTTAAAAGAGGGGTGTCATGTTTGGGGTGTACACTTTGGAGGCGAGGTGAGTCTGGTAAAGTCTTGGTGCAAGTAAGTACCGTAGAGGGTATTCCCTGGGCTCTGGTGCAAACGTGGAAAACGGGCCCCGTCACTGCTGGGGCGGTAGTAAAATGAGCGATTATCAGGGTCTAATGAGCCATTGTGGCCCGGGGCCACTGCACCTGCTTCGCCGGTGGTAGCAGCGCCTCTGAGTGACGCGGAGAAGAGGGGGCACAAGGGCCGTTGGCTGGGAGGCAGGACTGCGCCATCCCGAGGGGGGTGGGTGTAAGCAGGGCAGAGGAGAGGAGCCGTTTGTAAGCAGGGCAGGTGAGAGATGGTGGTTGTAAGCAGGGCAGTGGAGAGGGGCCGATTGTAAGCAGGGCAGTGGAGAGGGGCCGATTGTTGTAAGCAGGGCAGGTGAGAGAAGGTGGTTGTAAGCAGGGCAGGTGAGAGGGGCAGTTTGTAAGCGGAGCAGAATGTGGTTGTAAGCAGGGCAGTGGAGAGGGGCCGATTGTTGTAAGCAGGGCAGGTGAGAGAAAGTGGCTGTAAGCAGGGCAGGTGAGAGGGGCCGTTTGTAAGCAGGGCAGGGGGCAGAAAGTGGCTGTAAGCAGGGCAGGTGAGAGGGGCCGTTTGTAGGCAGGGGGCAGAATGTGGTTGTAAGCAGGGCAGTGGAGAGGGGCCGTTTTTAAGCAGGGCAGGCGAGAGAAGGTGGTTATAAGCAGGGCAGAGGAAAGGAGCTGATTGTTGTAAGCAGGGGAGAGGAGCCGATTGTTGTAAGCAGGGCAGGAGAGCCGATTGTTGTAAGCAGGGCAGGAGAGAGGAGCCGATTGTTGTAAGCAGGGCAGGAGAGAGGAGGTGGTTATAAGCAGGGCAGGTGAAAGGGTAAACATGTAAGCGGGGCAGGTGAGAGGGGTAGATAACTAAGCAGGGCAGGCGAGATGGGCGGGTTGGAGGAGGAACAGGTGATATAAAACGGTGGTGAGCAGGGCAGGTGAGAAAGGAGGGTTATAAGCAGGGCGTGTGAGAGGGTGGGTTGTAATCGGGGCAGGTGAGAGGAGCCGTTGGTGGAGGGCAGGTGAGAGGAGCCGGTGGTGGTGGTGAGCAGGGCAGCTGAGGGGAGCCGGTGGTGGTGGTGAGCAGGGCAGCTGAGGGGAGCTGGTGGTGAGCAGGGCAGGTAAGAGGGCGGATTGTAATCAGGGCAGGTGAGAAGGGAGTTGTAAGCAGGGCATGTGAGAGGAGCCGGTTGTAAGCAGGGCAGTGGGCCCGTTGGTGTCGGAGGCAGGTGACCCGCTGGGTGGCAGAATAGGTGAACATAAGTGCTGGTGGCGGAGCAAATGTCCCCTCTCCCCCTGGCAGGACCCCTTCCCTCCCTCGCCCAACCCCCTGTGAGACACGACAGCGCTGCACCTCACCCAGAACAGGAGGCTGAAGGTCTTAAGCAGGCAGAGGCAGCCGCCCCCCGGCCGGTCCGCCATGGCTGGAACCCCTGCTCCGGCCGGTCCCCGCTGTCCGAGCCCCGGAGATGCTTCGATGGACCCTCCCTGAACCCTCCGGTGTCGCTTCCCGCCCCGCGCACTCCCTGCTCCCTCCCCGTCCTGCTCGCACTGCTTTCGGTTTCAGGAACCGCTCCCAGGTCAGGCCCGGCCCGCCCCGCCCTTTAAAGAGGCAGCCGGAGGCCTGTGGCGTCGAAGCGGCTGCAGGTGGGTTTAATCCATAGAGGGGTGCAGCCTCCGTCGGTGCAGCGGGTGCAGTGGCACCGGGGCCCAGAGGCCTGGTTATTACTGCATTTCACAGATCAATCGACGGCCGTGGGTACTACAGGTACCTTCTTTCACCATGGCCAGTGACGCACTGGCTAAGCCACTGACTGTGCATTATCCTAAAATGTATAGGATCCAGAGGGGGAGGGAACGTGTGGGGAGAGGAGACTGCTTCTTTCTAGGCCTAGGAACCAGGTTCTTCAAGCTACAGGTGCCTTCCTCACAAGCATGATAGCCGGGGAAAAAGAAACTCACCATGGCTATAAAAAACAAGCATTTGAAGGCACGCGCGGGGAGGAGGGGGGGCGGCGCGAGTGGTGCGCGCGCCTCGCGCTGAAAATTAAATAAAAAATAAAAAAAATGAAGCTGATAGCCGCGCGGCCGTGAAAGTGACACGGCCGCGCGGCGCGAAAGTGAAAGGAAAATGAAGCTGACGAGGAGGGAGTGGGAGGAGGGTATTCACGCGCTGTAGTGCACGTCGCGCGCGCTTGTGCGCTTGCAAGCAGCAGGCGTGACCACACGCTCGTGCACCATGGCCTTTGCTTGCGCGTAACCGCCCGAAAAAGGCCACGACGCACGAGCGTGTGGTCAGCTTTCGAAACCCCTTACTTAAAGTCTCGCCAGAGCAGCGCTTGCGCGCTACTCGAGGCTCGACCTAATGACGTGGAGCTGCCATTTCATTTATCTGTGTTTGCCTGCTGCGCTCGCAGCAGGCGGGGCGACGCTCGCAGCAGGTGGGGCGACGCTTGCAGCAGGCAGGGCAACGGTCCTGTGGAGGAGCCGCCCCTGCTTTAGAAATGCATGCATACAGGAGGCGATAACCCCAAAAAGTACATTTGAAATGCGTGGAGACAGGAGGAGACGGAGAACAGAAAAGAAATGGTGTTAACAAGGATGCTCTAAATGCTGGGAAATTAGGCTACAACCAATGCACACTTCCTCAGGGACTTGAGACTCACTGTCGCATACATGATGAACCTTTAAAGTGACCTGCATTGTACTGGCCCCACAACAACTAATAACAACGCAGCCATGGAAAACAAGCATTGGAAATGCAACAGGTCTCGCATTTGCACGAGTTTGAGCTATTGGCATTGTAAATGACATTGTAAATGGTTTTTAAAACATAAATAAAACGCATTGTCATTTACAATGCCAATAGCTTAAACTCGAGTAAATGCGAAACATATTGCATTGCAAATGCTTGTTTAACTTGGATTTGTGATGCTCCAGAGTGCAGCGTCACTGGCAGATGCACAACAGAATCTTCAAGAAAAGTGTGATCTATTTATAATTTGAGTAATTAAAATCATTTCCTGTAACTTTGCAGTGAGAATGCAATCAAAAGGCTGACAGACAGCTGCAGGCTGGGCCATCACCTCGGTGGAAGAGGCACATGGCTCGGGATGTACAAATTACTGACTTAAGTGCAACCAAAAACGTCGATATTGCTGACAAATGCCCCAAAATTATAAAGACCCCTCTCTTTTCCTTTCCCACAATTATCTGGTTTATTGCACTTGTGTGCACCATGGTAGCCATGCTTGTGATGGCTGCCATGCTTGTGATGGCTGCCATGCTTGTGATAGCTGCCATGCTTGTGATGGCTTCCAGCTGACACAAAAGGCACAGAAGGAGGAAACTTAATCACCAACAGTCACTACTCGGCTGTCCAAATACTGGATTGATAAGAGACGTCCTTTCTAGGGGAAAGGTGACCACCAATGAGTGATAGGGGCTTCACTCTTCAATGTAGGGATTTTTAGTTACAACTAAAGTAAGCTGGAACCAGGTGATAAAGATAACTGTAGCACGTTCATCTCAACCTAGCTAGACAGCTGGTCTGGTCAGTTCGGTTCACCAGCCTGCTCTGAGTAGTAACAGTCTAAACCACCACCTCCATGGAGCTACTCACATCTCTCGCAAAACACAGCATCAGTGCTTAATTTGTAAAAAAACAGAAGTGCCAGGGCCCTCTCAGGAGGACACTGCAGCTTGCAACACACATTGCCCCATGCAGGTGCAGCCGATGATAGTAACAACACAACTACTAACCATCACACTCCTACAAGTGTGAAAATTCAGACTATTCCAGGCCCCCAAAGCTATTAAGATAGCTTGAGCAGCAGGTAATAGTAATTTGTAATGTATATTGAATTAATAATTGACTGTGGTTGTGGTCATCTCTAAATTAGCCAGACCTTGCCACCATGTGGCAGATTGTCACAAGCACCAGTGTTGAAAATTAAGTGCTGGTGCAGAGCTCCGAAAAACACTGGCTCAAATTAAGCACCACACAGCACAGATATGGAGTATTTTTTTTAATGTGTTCGCTGTAAACTGTACTGTCTCAAGTGGAGGACCCTTGTTTATTCAGTGCTGTCACTGAAGGGTGGCCAGGTCGTATGCTGTCCTTTGATCCAGCGCGAGCACCACAAAACCACTAGGGATCACCAGTAACTAAACATGCGTCAGCGGAATTTCCCTTTTCAAACAACCATGGGCCCTTCACACCACATACCCAGTACTCACTCACCGGTGTCCCTGGTTTGTAACCACACTTACCTGCACTACACTTTTACCCTTTATTTATACGCTTGAGAGTTTATACCTTCCTATAGATTATACATAATTAATACCTTGAACCTATTTCTAAAACTCTCTTCCTTTTGGCCAATGGACCATTTAGTTGAGAGCTTGATAGTGACAATATGACAAATGCTTTATAACTTTTCTTGTAGAAAATAAAATACTTAAGTAAGATCACCGTTCATTTTCAGAGAGGTCCTCATCGTACCTAGAGCATCCTGGAATCTCCTCTCTAGAGGCTGGGGCTCTTGGCTCAGGGTTGTCAGGTATGGCTACTTGTCTTTTGAGCATGGGAGGGTTATCCTCAACATCACTCCCTTCAACCTGGTCTTCAGGGTTGCAGGCTTCATCCACCGGATGAGCCAGCTCATACTTTGCCAAAAACTGCTGAAGTTCTATGGAGGTAGGGATTCTGCCAGTTTTAATTTTGTACCCCTTACAGAGGGCCTTTAACCGTGAGTGGTTAAACTGCTGGTAAGGGGTCAGGTCGAGCTCCCGAGTCTCACTCTTTTGGGTACTCATTATTTCACTAAAGTTGGGCCATTTTTGGAGATAGAAAATATCTGAAAATACTTTTCGTCCTAACTAAAGTAAGTTTTTAAATTCTAAAACATTTTTCAACTTAAGGGACTTAACTAAGGCCCTTACAGTTAATTTTAGAAATTTAGAAAAATCGTCCAATTGAAAAAATACAATTAGCCAAAGGCAATTTTTGGATTTACTCGTATGATCACTTATTGACAGAGTGTTATCAGCAAACGCAAAGTCATAGATTCCACCGCTGATCCACCAATGTAGGAAGCTGGCTCTCTGTATAGTGTACTAAAACGAAGTACATTGTGCAGAGAGTCCAGTGGTTCGCTTATTGGTTGACAGAGGCAAAAGTAGATAATACTAATGCTCTATTTGTGGTAGTGTAGGCGAGCAATTAGGCTTATCAGAGGGTGGTGCTAAGCATTTGTTGTATTCACAGAGGCAATAAATGACACACACACTCAAGAATAAATCAGAGACCAATTTGTAAAAAAAATAACAATTCTTTTTATATATGTTTTCAAACCAAGAACTTTGTCAAAGGCAAGTACTTTTAATTATAGCAATTTTCACATGTAACTAAATACTTTACAGTGGTGCGCTTTTACGCACAGTGCATTACTATGGGAGGAAAAAGCATGTATGTATACAGGTGAATACAGTCAGTTTCAGGGGTTCACCTTCTGGATTCACAGGGATAGTGGGCCAAGGTCCAAAGTTCTACCACCAGTTTATCGGGAGTGTCCCGGATTTGACCGGGAGCAGGGTGCTGGGGGAGTTGGTAGCTGGTGTGCTTCAAAGACAGGGGGCCCACCTAAATTAGGCAGCACAGGGGGACTTGTAGGCAAGTCCAAAGGTTCTGAAATGAGAGCTAGGGTCACAAGGGCCTTCGAGACACAGGGGCACAGTTGGTACATGTTTACCCAGGCCAGGCAGGCTGGGTGCAGAGCAGGTAGGTCAGCTGGGCATTTGTGCACAAAGGTGCATCTAACTGTCAGGGGCAGGCAACTTGGAGGGGCGGTTTCAGGACTGCTGGGCCACTCATGGAGTGGATGTCAGGGGTGCTGATGTCCCTCAATGGGTGCTTGCTTCCTGGGCAGTTGGAGTCTCGACTGGAATCTTTCTTCTTGGTCTTTGTTGCAGGGCGTCCTGTAACCTGGGAGTTGGTGATTCTTGGATCCGGTTGGTCCTCAATCAATCAGGGGGTTGTAAAGCGCGCTACTCACCCATGAGGGTCTCAAGGCACTGGGGGCAGGGGGTGGTAAGCAGCTCTGTTCAGTCGATGAGCCAGGTCTTGAGTGTCTTCCTGAAGATGTTCAGAGAGGGGGCGTGTCTGATGTCGATCGGGAGCTCGTTCCAGGTCTTGGCCACGATGTAGGAGAAGGCTCTTCCACCTGTTCTGGCTCTGCGGAAGCGTGGGGTTTCTGCGAGGGCGAGGTCAGCAGATCGGAGGTTTCTCTTGGATACGTGGAAGGAGAGTCTCTCATAGAGGTATTGGTGTCCGGTATTGTGGAGGCATTTGTAGGCGTGGGTGAGTATCTTGAAAGTTACTCTCTTCTCAACGGGGAGCCAGTGGAGGTTCCGCGGGTGTAGGGTGATGTGTTTGTGTCGAGGGATGCCGAGGACGAGTCTGGCTGCGGTGTTCTGTATGGTCTGGAGTTTGCAGAACAGAGACTTGTTGATCCCGGCGTAGAGGGTGTTTCCGTAGTCCAGTCTGCTGGTTATGAGTGCATGGGTGACGGTCTTCCTTGATTCGGGGGATCCTTTTAAAGGTCTTTCGGAGGATGCAGAGGGTGTTGAAGCAGCTAGAGGCGACGGTGTTGACTTGTCGGGTCATGGAGAGGGAGGAGTCGAGTACGATGCCGAGGTTTTGGGCGTGGTCCGTGGGGGTGGGAGGGCTGCTGAGGTGTTGTCCCATGCAGAGGGGGAGGGTCCGAGGACCTATGTCTTCTCCGTGTTGAGCTTCAGGCAGCTGTTGCTCATCCAGGATGCGATGTCCTTCATTCTTTCCTGGAAGTTGAGTCTAGTGGTGATGGGGTCCTTGGTGAGGGAGAGGATTAGCTGGGTGTCGTCGGCGTAGGATACTGTGTTGAGTCCGTGCTGTCTGACGATGGCAGCGAGGGGGGCCATGTAGATGTTGAAGGGCGTGGGGCTGAGATCCTTGGGGTACTCCGCAGTTGATTTTCGTGGGTTCGGAGAGGAAAGGTGGCCGTCTGATTCTTTGGGTTCTGCCGGTGAGGAAGGAGCAGATCCAGTCGAGGGCGGTTCCCTGTATGCCGGCATTGTGGAGTCTGGCGGTGAGTGTGCGGTGGAAGGCGGTGTCGAACGCTGCAGAGAGCTCGAGTAGGATCAGGGCCGCGGTGTGTCCTTGGTCGAGGAGGGTGCGGATATCGTCTGTAGAACGGTCTCGGTGCTATGGTTGCCGCGGAATCCGGATTGGGAGGGGTCGAGGATGGAGTTTTCTTCGATGAATTTTGTTAGTTGGGCATTGAGGGTATTCTCGGTGACTTTGGCCGCGAATGGGAGGAGGGAGATGGGTCGGTAGTTCTTGAGGTCCGTGGGATCTGCTGAGGGCTTCTTGAGCAGGGGTCTGACTTCTGCGTGTTTACAGTCGTCGGGAAAGATGCCGGTCTTGAAGGTGGCATTCATGGTGCGTCGTAGTTCCGGGGTGATGGCGGTGGCAGCTCGGTGGAAGATATGTGGGGGGCAGGGATCCATGGGGGCTCCTGAGTGGATGCCTTTCATGGTCGAAGTGGTGTCTTCAGTGATGGCTGGGGTCCAGGAGGAGATGGTGGGCTGGCTGGCGTTGCAGGAGTAGAAAGTGGGTTCGGAGTCAGGTGTCTGGTAGTTGAAGTTGTCATAGAGGCCCTTGATTTTCAGATGGAAGTAGGAGCCGAGCTTGTTGCAGAGGTCCTGGGATGGGGTGATGCCCGTGATTTCGCTGGGGGGGCTTGGTGAATTCCTGGATGATGCTGAAGAGTTCCTTGGAGTTGCTCGAGTTGGCGAGGATCTTGTTCTGGATGAAGATCCTTTTGGTGGATCTGATGCGTTGGTGGTATTCCGTCATGGCGTTCTTGTAGGTGGTGCTGTCTTCCAACGTTTTGCGGTTTCTCCAGTTCTTCTCGAGACATCTGTTGGTGCGTTTGGATTCTTGGAGGTCAGTGGTGAACCAGGTGGCCTTCCTGGGGCGTTGTCTGTCGGAGTTACGTAGGGGTAAGAGTTTGTCTGCGCAGTTGGAGATCCATCTGTGGAGTTCTTTGGCTGCGAGGTTGGCGTCGGTCGAGGTGATGCGGGCATCGCGGTTGAGGGTGGAGTTGAGCTGCTCCTCAGTGACTTTGCTCAAGGTTCTTTGTGGAGGGCGGGGTGCAGGTTTGGGCGGCGTGGGTTTGTTGACGAGTAAGTGTATGCAGTGGTGGTCTGTCCATGGGGGTTGTGTGGTGTGGCTGAAGCGGATGTTGTTCCCACCTGCGAAGATGGGGCCGAGGGTGTGTCCTGCCTTGTGGGTAGGTGTGGTGGTGAGCTTTTTCAGTCCGATGTTTGCGAGGTTGTTCATGAGGGTGGCGGAGTTGGGGTCACTGGGGTTGTCGAGGTGGAAGTTCAGGTCTCCGATGAGTATGTAGTCCGTGGAGGCGATGGCGTGGGGTGCGGTGAGGTCAGCGATGGTAGTGGCGAACGAAGCACAAGGTCCAGAGGGTCTGTGGGTGAGGGTGCCACGGAGTGTGGTTCTAGGACTGGTCTGGACCTGGAAGTGAAGGTGTTCGGTGGTGGAGACGGAGTCACTCATGGTGGAGGTGGAGAGTCGGAGGGAGCTCTTGTGTGCGATGGCGAGTCCTCCTCCTGGGTGGTTGGAGCGGTCCTTCCTCTGGATCTTGTATCCGTCAGGGATGGCGGTGGCGATGTCGGGGCGGAGGAGGCATTGGTCCAGGGGTCTGTGAAGAAGGCGACGTCTAGGGAGAGGGTGTCAAGGAGGTCCCAGATCTCTACGGCGAGTCTGCGCAGGGAGCGCACGTTGAGGAGGATGCACTTCAGGGCTTCGGTGGTGTTGGCGTCCGACGTGGGGGCAGTGCCCGTGGGGGTGCGGAGGGTGGTGAAGGTCTGGCGGCAGTGACAGCAGGAGAACTGGCCCTGGGTGGTGTTCGGCATGGACAGCTGCCAGTTGTTGTTCCTCCCGGGGTTGAGTGCGAGGAGGGCAGCAGAGTTGTAATGGTGGGTGGCTGGAGAACCAGGGTTCCAGGCGCTGGTCGCGGTTGGGTCGCGGACGGGCGCAGACAGGCTTGCCTTTGGCGAGGCAGCGGCACGCCGCTGCACATGTCTGCTGCGCGGCCGCCATTAAATAGGGAAGGGGGAGGGAAGCGCAGCTGGGAGGCGGGAGCGGGAACCGACAGGGGTGGGGGGCCGCGGGGTCAGCAGCAGTGGGAAAGGAAATGGGCACGGGGACACAACAGGCCAAAACAAAACCAGGCACAATAAAACAAAAAGCAGAGCAGAACCAGAAAACAAGGCACAATAATCAGATACAGGACACTGACAAGACAGCAGAAAAAACTGGCACAATGCAGAACGGACAACAGCGGCCTCGAACACCTAGCAGGTGGAGCGGAGCGGGGTCAGCGGCAGCGGCACAGTCAGCGGAGCTGCTGGGGAGAGAGCAGGTCTCAGACCAAGAGGTCAGAGGTCTTGCTCGCGCTCCCTCGCAGCGGCCGCCATTAAATTGGGAAGGGGGAGGGAAGCACAGCTGGGAGGCAGTAGCGGGAACCGGCAGGGGCTGCAGGGGCAGCAGCAGCGGGAAAGGAAAGGGCACGGGGACACAACAGGTCAAAACAGAACTAGGCACAATAAAACAAAAAGCAGAGCAGAACCAGAAAACAAGGCACAATAATCAGATACAGGGCACTGACAAGACAGCAGAAAAAACGGGCACAATGAGGAACAGACCACAGTGGCCTCGAACACCTACCCGGTGGAGGTGAGTGGGGTCAGCGGCAGCGGAGCTGCTTGTGAAAGAGCAGGTCTCAGACCAAGAGGTCAGAGGTCTTGCTCACGCTCCCTCGCAGCGGCCGCCATTAAATAGGGAAGGGGGAGGGAAGCGCATCTGGGAGGGGGAACTGGCAGGGGGGAGGGGCTGCAAGGGCAGCAGCGGCAGGAAAGGAAACAGGCACGGAGACAAAACAGGCCAAACAGAACCAGGCACAATAAAACAAAAAGCAGAGCAGAACCAGAAATCAAGGCACAATAATCAGATATAGGGCACTGACAAGACAGAAGAAAAAACTGGCACAATGCAGAACGGACAACAGCGGCCTCGAACACCTACCAGGTGGAGGTGAGCGGGGTCAGTGGCAGCGGCACAGTCAGCGGAGCTGCTGGGGAGAGAGCAGGTCTCAGACCAAGAGGTCAGAGATCTTGCTCGTGCTCCCTCGCAGCGGCCGCCATTAAATAGAGAAGGGGGAGGGAAGCGCAGCTGGGAGGTGGGAACCAGCAGGGGGAGGGGCCGCGGGGGCAGCAGCGGTGGGAAAGGAAACGGGCACGGGGCCAGAACAGGCCAAAACAGAACCAGGCACAATAAAACAAAAAGCAGAGCAGAACCAGAAAACAAGGCACAATAATCAGATACAGGGCACTGACAAGACACCAAACACGGTGAGGAGGCAGATCTGACCTTCCAGAGCACGGGTACCATCCCCTGGTTGGCTGTAGCATTGGTCAGGCAGGGGAGCTACAAGTCAGTGAGCCGAACTCTATAGTTTCGGTGCCTGCGGACTGGAGGGGAGCAGCTCCTCTACTCCAACTGAGGTTTTGGGCTATTTGAGAAGGGCTGGAAGTCCTCTGGGGTTCTTAGAGGCCTCACAGTGGCAGGACGAGACAGTTCACCACGAATGTTGAGTCTTGAAGCGATAGGCAGAGTTTTGCACCAAAGTCCACAGCAGGCACTCGGTTCTCAGGTTCAGCAGCTCTTTTTTGTCCTTTTTCTTCTTTTGGTCCGTCGAATCTGAAGTTCTGGGTCGAGGGGTGCTACAGAAATACTCCATTTAAGGGTTAAAGGGGTTGCCAGGTACAGGCCTCGAAATATCCACTCGCCCTCTCGCATTCGCGAGTGAAATTTTAGCAGGTCGAGCTATTTTTAGCACTTACTCGACCCTGCTGGCGAGTAAACTTAAGCTGGAAGAAACAGGTGTTCTGTTCCATTTGCCAACTGCTCAGACAGAGGTCAAATGTCAGTTTGTCTTTTTACTAATTGTTGCTCATGTGTTCCTGGAAAATGGTGTTTACTTTTCTTTCTCTTTTTACAGTTAATGCTTTTTGTCAAGTGAGATATTTGACAATAATTGTGAAACAAAATGCAGTAAAATGGCCGTTTTTTTTCTCTAAAACAACATTTGAACAGCTTGTAAATGAATAGTACATGTAGATCAGAAATTATGAAAGAACTTTTTTTGTAAGATTTAAATTGGAGGAAAACAAATCAGAAAACTTTACTTGGTGATGTGCAAATGACAAATATTTGCAGAAAATGTATTTCCAAACATTGTACTATATAGTTTTAAAACCACATGTCAGTGACAAATTCTATGGCCATTTCAATGTAAAATCTGCTGATTGCAAATAACAGTGGGCTGCTACTTTATGCTTTAGTTATGTATTTATTAAAAGTGATTTTTAGGTTGAGCCTAGCGCAGCGCATGCGCTGCTCTAGGAGAGGGCCTCTTGTAATCACTCCACACATTCAGAAAGCTTTCTGAAAGCTCGTGCGTGTGGTTCTCACCTTCTATTGGCCTTTGCGTGTGGCTTTCAAAAATGAAAGCACGCAAATGGCCAAAAAAGGGTGCATGTCCCGCCTTTTCTGTAAACGTTCCCTCCCCTAGCGTTTGGGTCTCGGGAGCGAGCAGCGGCGCGCAGTGTGCCAGCTGCATTCTTGGATCATGTTACAAAGTAACACAGCCCCGTGGCTTTCACTGTCGCGGCCACGCTTTTTAAATTTTTTTTAATTTTATGGTGTCCACTGGTTTGCGTTTAGTAACAGAAGCACGTTACTGAGCTCCACTCGCGGGCACCCTTACAGCGCGCGCACATCGCACACCACTCGCGGGACGTGGGACGCAGCTGGAGTGCCTCCTTGTTTTTCTTTCTTTTTTCTGCGATCGTGCACGCCTCTTACTCACAGACTTGAGCTGTGACCAAGGCAGTTCCGCAGCAGTAGGCGAAATGTTTTATCTTTGGCATGGCAGAGAACTTACTCTTCCCTGACCGCACGTCTGGTTTGTCGTTTGCATTCTCAGGCCGTGGAGGCTGGTGGCGTAGCAACGGGTCCTAGTGTGTGTGGACGTTCTAGGGACCACGAGGGTCAAAATCTAGCGCCCGGGCTGGTTTGTGCCCCTAGTGGGCGTGTCTTTATTCTTAAAGTTTGCCAGCACTTCTAGCCCCCAGCACATTCCCATAGCCATGCCACCGCCGCCAGTTTGCATAGTTATAAGTGCTACTGCGTCCGAGAGCCGAGATCGAGCATTGACACAAGATCACACAATGCGGACATGCCGGATTACACACGGGCTATGACTTTACAAGCGCATACCGCTTGCTGCCTAAGCCCTGGCCGCCGTCCCAGGAGCACTTGCGCTCTGTTTGCTTGTTAGACCTGGCATCCTTGGCGTGGGTCTCCCTTCCATTTTTCATGATGCCTCCTATGTTACTGATCTGTTTTTGCTGGCGTTAGATGCTTTGGGCACTGTGCCACTGCTATTCAGTGCCACAGTGCAAGTGCTCCCTATGATAAATTGTGTTATGTATTAGTGACTCCATGATTGGATGATTGGTTTACTTGTCAGTCCCTAGTACAGTGCACTGAGTGTGCCCAGGGCTTGTAAATCCAATGCCGCTGGTGGGCTTGCAGCACTGGTTGTGCCACCCACAGAAGCGGCTTGTAAAATGTGCCTCAGGCCTGCCATTGCAGAGCCTGTGTGCAGCCTAGGGCTGCCATGTCGACTTGGTGAGTACACCCACTTACCAGTCCCTAAACCTTCCCTTTACTGCATGTTGGTCACCCCTAAAGTAGGCCTTAGGGCAGGGTGCATTGTAAGTACAAGGTAGGACATGCCCTGGTGTGTGTGGCATGTCCTAATAGTGAATTACAGCCATTTTCGTTTTTCACTATTGCAAGGCTACCTGCTCCCCATAGGCCAGAATGGGCAGACTGACTATTACACCTTATGGTCAGAACTGACCCAGGGAACATGGTAGAAAAACGAATTTAGTATGCCTGAACTCAGAATGATAAAATACATCTTTTAGTGAAGTTGGTTTTAACATTCTGTGTTTGAAAATACCACTTTTAGAAAGTGGGTATTTTCTTGCCTAAACTTCCAAGCCTGCCTCTGCTAGGTTGTGTATTCCTTGTCTGGAGATTGAGTGACAGGGGCTGGGGGTGGCTACAGGAGACAGGGTGAGTCAGCACAGGGCTGAATAGAAAGATCTGCATCCAGAGTGGAGGGAGGAGTTGCACCTGGGTCTGAATAGGGCTGTGCCTGCCTTCCACAATGCTGGCTCCACCTCCTGCCGGGCGGCTGAGCACTCTGCCCCACATTCTGAAAGGAAAGAAGGAGTCAGAAAAACAAAGTGCTCCAGGACTGACCAGAACTGGTTTTGGGCTAGGCAGAGGCCTCTCTGCCTTCAGAGAACAAAGAGAAACTGTGTATAAAAAGGGGACCCAGACCCCTAGGAAATTAGATCACTTTGGGAAACAAGAAGAAACCTTTGCTGAGGAGCGGAACCAAGAAGAAACTGAGGAGAAGACTATCCCTAAGCTAGAGGGATCTGCCTGCAGTGGTTGCCTGACTGCCAAAGGAAGGAGAAAGGACTTTGTGTGCACTTTTATTCAACTTGTGAAGGATCTCCAAGGGCTTGAGAAAAGAGCTTGCCTCCTGCTGAAGTCTCAGGGACAACAGACTTCAACCACCAGCTCCCCACGAATCCTTTGGAAGTGCCTGCTGCTGTTTTGGGCCTTCTGAAGGGACTGCGTGTCGCAAGGAGCTGGAAGCGCGACTCAAGAGGGAGAAGCGTGTCGCCGTCGCAGCCGCTGCCGTCGCATCACGGAGATGACGCCGCTGTAGCTGTCGCATTGCACCGCATCTCAAGAAACGTCTCGCAACACCGAAGAAGCGTGTCGCCGACGCAGCCGCTGCCGTCGCATCGTAGATGTCGCCGCAGTAGCTGTCGCATTGCACCGCATCAAGAGAAGAGTCTCGCATCGAGGAAGAAGCGTGTCACCGTTGCAGCCGCTGCCGTCGCATCGTAGATGTCGCCGCTGTAGCTGTCGCATTGCACCGCATCGAGAGAAGCGCCTCGCATCCACGGAGAAGCGTGCCGCCGTCGGAGCTGCTGCCTTCGCATCACGAAACAAGGGTGTCGCCGCTGCAGTTGTCGCATCGAGCGGAAGCGTCTCGCAACGTCGGAGAAGAGGGTCGCCGCCAAAGCCGCTGTCATCGCATCACGGAACAAGGGTGTCGCCGCTGCAGCTGACGCATCGAGTCGAGACTTCTCGCAACATCGGAGAAGCGTGCCGCATCAGGAAGAACTTGACGTCTTTATTTCTTTGCACCAGAACTTTGTCGCATCTCCATCTCTACAACACTTTCGTTGTAGAAACGTGACGCATCGTAAGGTACATTGACTCAAAGTGTCGCATTTTAAGAACTTAAGAGAACTAAGCTAAACCTACCATTTTAAGTACAGTATTGTGGATTTTTGTCGTTTATGGTCTTGTGTTAAAACTATATAAAGAATACTTATTTTTGATATAAACCTTGTGTGGTGTCCATCTGTAGTGTTGTCACTGGATTACTGTATGTGTTCACAAATGCTTAACACACTGCCTCTGAGATAAGCCTGTCTGCTCGTGCCAAGCTACCAAGGGGGTGAGCAGGGGTTATTTTAGGAGTGTACCCCCTTACCCTGACTAGAGGCGAGGGTCCCTATTTGTCACAAGTACCTACCTGTGCCAACTAGAGACCCCCAATTCTAACATTGGTGGTCAGCGGTGAGGATTCTGGACTTGCATTTGTGACTCATGTACAGTGATTGGTGAACACTACTAGTGAGTGCAGACCAAAACGCGACCATATACTTTAGGTAGATTTGTTTTTCTAGGACGTTCCATTTTTTTCCAAGTTCAGCCATCATGAAACCAGCATCCATAGCATCTGTTGATTTTGATTGGGAAGAGGAGAAACTAGAATGCTACAATGCGAAGCAGCTGAAGCACTTCTGCAAAAGATTTAATGTTGCAATTACCGGCTCACCAAGAAGGATGAGCTCTATAAGGCGCTGAGGGCCTGGGTAGAAGCAAGGAAAACCCCTGAGAATGAGGAAGGGGATAATGATGCAGATGTGCAGCTGGAAGGGCCATTGGGTCCAGGGGAAAGGAAGGCACCTTCCCCAGCAGGTAGCAGTGTTTCTGCGAAAGGTCTGTCCACAGAAGAGCTGGAGGACAGGGAGAGAAATAGGATGCATGAGTTGGAGCTGGCCAAAATGAATGGGCAATTGGAAATTAGGAAACTGGCCCTGGAAGAAAAGAGGATACAGCTTGAGCATGATAGAAGTTTGAGGGAGTTGGATTTGAAAGCTAGGAGCTTAGAAATTACTCCCTCTGGTGGCAGCACACCGTCAATGCATGTGGAATCTAGAGTGTATATTCCTAAGGATGTGGTCAGAGAGTTTTTTTTAAATGATGACATTGGGCAGTGGTTCAAGGCCTATGAGGTAGCCATGTCTTCCCACCGGGTCCCGGAGAAGGATTGGGGAGCGGGGTTGTGGGGACGGTTCCTTAGTGAGGGGCGGGACACACTGCTAGATTTGCCTTCTGATGTCCATAATTCATATCACCACATGAAGGATGCTTTAATGTCTAGGTATGGTTTAACTCCTGAATTGTATAGGCAGAGGTTCAGGGGTTGCAAGAAGATAGAGAACAGTACCTGGGTTGAATATGTCACTTTTTTCTGCAGAGCATTGGATGGTTGGGTGAAGGGTAGCAAAGTTGATGATTTTCAGGGGCTCCTTGATTTGATTGCATGGGAGCACTTGTCAAGTAACTGTTTTCCAGAGCTACGCCAGCACCTGATAGATAGCAAGCTGACTATCCCTAGGAAGCTTGCTGAGGAGGCGGACCGCTGGGTCAGTACCAGGGTCCACAAGGGTCACGTGGGAGACTCAGCCAAGGGTGGGCAGGGTCCCCAGCAGAAGAGTGGGGGGGACAAGGGTAAACAGAGGGAGTTCCCAAGGAGGCCCCAAAGTAGTCCCCAAGGGAACCAAGGGAAAGGTTCCCAGCCTCCCCCCCAGAAACCATCAGGGGCCCGACAGGTCCACCTGTTCAAAGGGGACCCCTGAGATGCTATAAATGTGGGGACCTGGGTCATATAGCGAGTGATCCCAGGTGACGCCAGTTTGGAAAGACTGCACCCCCTGGTGCAGCCCCCCGGCAGATGGCTAGTGTAGCCCTGGGGGAGGAGATGGATGCCCAAGAGGGGTGGGGTCCCGCACAGATGTCCCTTGTCTCATTAGGAGACTGTGAGGTGGTCCCCACGACCCCGCTGCCTGACAACACTAAGAAATACAGGCAGTGGGTGACCATCAATGGCCATAGGGTGGAGGCTCTTAGAGATACAGGAGCCAGTGTGACAGCTGTCAAGTGTCACCTGGTGTCTCAAAAGCAGGTTGTCCCCCATGCATTCTATCCCGTTGTTGCCGCTGACAACACAGAGAGTCACTGCAAAGTGGCTCAGGTTCCCTTTGAGTGGGGGGGGGGGTCTCTGGTACTCTTCAGGTAGCTGTGAGGCCCGCCATGCCTGTTGACTGTTTGTTAGGGAATGACTTGGAGAGCTCACCTTGGGCGAAGGTGGAGCGAAGTGCTCATTTAGAGATGTTGGGTTTTCCTGCCTGGGCGTGTGTGACCACCCGGTCCATGGCAGCAAGTAAAGGTGCTCAAGAGGACCTGGAGCCTGAGAGGGAGGCCCAGGTACCTGCCGTCATGAGAAGAGGCAGGGGGTGCGGGAAACCGGCCCCCGAAGTTCCCACGGTCCAGGAGGAGGCAGACCTTGAGGGGGATGCCCTGGAGCCTACAGGGGAACAGGTAGCTGAACTGGGGGACCTGCCTGAGCTGACCCATTGGCAGCAAGAAGGAGGACCCTCCAGGGAAGAATTCTGCAAGGAGCAGAAAGAATGCCCTTCTCTGGTGGGTCTGCGGCAACAGGCTGCAGACCAGGCAACAGGTGATCAGTCTGGGTCACATTGGGTCTATTGGGAGAATGATCTCCTGTATACTGAGCCTAAGGTTGCTGAGCCTGGGTCAGCCCGTGTGCTGGTGGTACCCCAGTGCCTCAGAGCCTTCCTACTGGGGCTGGCTCATGATGTTCCATTGGCAGGACATTTCGGGCAGGACAAGACCTTTGAGAGGCTTGTCACCCACTTTTATTGGCCCCAAATGCGCAGGAGTTCAGACACTCACTGCAGGACATGTCAGACTTGCCAGGCAAGTGAAAAGAGTGGGAGGAAGCGCAAGGCTCCTCTCCAGCCATTCCCTGTAGTCAGCACCCCATTTGAACGGGTGGGTATTGACATTGTGGGGCTACTGGACCCCAGGACAGCCATGGGCAACAGGTTCATCCTGGTCTTGGTGGACCATGCCACCCGGTACCCGGAAGCCATACCTCTGAGGACAGTGACGGCCCCCGTGGTGGGACGAGCACTGATGGGAATTTTCTCCCGAGTGGGATTCCCTAGCGAGGTATTGTCTGACCGGGGGACCAACTTCATTTCCAAGTATATGAAGTCCCTGTGGCAGGAGTGTGGGGTAACCTACAAGTTTACCACTCCTTACCACCCCCAAGGAAATGGATTGGTTGAAAGGTTCAACCGAACCCTCAAAGGCATGATTATGGGTCTTGAGGAACCTATGAGGCGTAAGTGGGACGTCCTCTTACCATGCCTGCTCTTTGCTTACCGTGAGGTGCCACAGAAATCTCTAGGGTTCAGTCCCTTTGAGCTTCTCTATGGACACCCAGTAAGAGGACCTCTAAGTTTGGTCAAAGAAGGCTGGGAGCAATCTCCCAGGAAACCTCCCCAGGATGTATACAGTTACATGCTGGCCTTTAGGAACCAAACTAGGCGTTTCAGGCAACTCGCTGAGGCGAATCTGGAAGCCAGCCAGGAGGAGATGAAGCGGTGGTACGACCAGAATGCCACTCTGGTAGAGCTTCAGCCTGGTCAGAAAGTGTGGGTCATGGCCCCAGTGGAGCCCTGCGCGCTCCAGGATAAGTGGACCGGACCCTTGAGGTTGTAGAGCGCAAAAGTCCGGTTACCTACTTGGTGGACTTGCGGTCTCCCAGGAACCCCTTGAGGGTCCTGCATGTCAACCGCCTGAAGCCCCACTTGGAGAGGTCCCAAGTGGGCATGCTCTTAGCGACAGATGCTGGGATGGAGGAGGAGACCGAGCCTCTTCCTGACCTCCTGTCAGCAACAGAGCAAGATGGGTCAGTGGATGGTGTCAACCTCTCTTCAACCCTGACCCCTGAGCAACAGAATGACTGCCGCCAGTTGCTGGGACAGTTTTCTGATCTGTTCTCCCTGGTTCCCGGTGTCACAGATTGGTGCATCCATGATGTGGACACTGGGGTCAGTACACCTGTGAAGCACAAATCTTACAGGGTGACTGACAGGGTGAGAGCTTGCATCAAGGAGGAGGTCTCCAAAATGCTTGCGTTAGGGGTGATTGAGTCCTCTAACAGTCCTTGGGCCAGCCCAGTGGTCTTGGTCCCAAAGGCTGCCGCACCGGGTGCCACACCAGAACTCCGGTTCTGTGTGGACTACCGAGGGCTCAATTCAGTCACCAGGACTGACGCGCACCCCATCCCCAGAGCTGATGAGCTCATAGATCGGCTAGGGGCTGCACGGTACCTCAGCATGTTTGACTTGATGTCTGGGTACTGGCAGATCGCCTTGACTGATGGGGCAAGAGAGAGGTCAGCATTCTCCACACCAGATGGGCACTACCACTTCCGGGTGATGCCCTTTGGGTTGAAGAATGCCCCTGCCACCTTCCAGAGGTTGGTCAACCAGGTGTTGGCTGGACTGGACTCGTTCAGTGCCGCCTACCTGGATGACATCGCAGTGTTCAGCGCCAGTTGGGAAGAACATCTGCGCCACCTCTGGGAAGTGTTGATGGCGCTGCGGAGAGCAGGCCTCACGATCAAGGCGAGTAAGTGCCAGATCGGGCAGGGTTCCGTGGTGTACTTGGGACACCAGGTGGGGAGCGGCCAGGTGGCGCCCTACAACCCAAAATTGAAACCATCCTGAATTGGGAACCCCCCAAAACCCAGACAGAGGTGAGAGCCTTCTTAGGACTCACGGGTTACTACAGGAGGTTTGTCAAGGGGTATGGCAGCATTGTTGCACCCCTGACAGAGCGGACTTCCAAGAAGCAGCCCAGGAAAGTGATTTGGACTGACACCTGTCAGAAAGCTTTTGAGGCCCTGAAAACTGCCATGTGCACGGCGCCCATGCTCCTGGCACCCAACTTCTCCAAAGAGTTCGTAGTACAAACAAACGCTTCAGAGCATGGTGTGGGGGCTGTTCTGTCACAGATGAATGAGGAGGGCCTAGATCAACCCGTAGCCATCATCAGTAGGAGGTTACTACCACGGGAACAGAGGTGGAGTGCTATTAAGCGTGAGGCATTTGCTGGGGTCTGGGCACTGAAGAAGCTGAGACCATACCTGTTTGGGACTCACTTCCGGGTTCAGACAGACCACAGGCCCCTCAGATGGTTGATGCAGATGAGGGGTGAGAATCCAAAGCTGTTGAGGTGGTCCATTTCCCTACAGGGGATGGATTTCACGGTGGAACACCGCCCTGGTACAGAACACGCCAATGCTGATGGTCTGTCCAGATTTTTCTGCCTTAGTGAAGAGAACTCCCCTGAGGTAGGGTAGTTCTCCCCACATTTCAGCTGGAGGGGACACGTGTTAGACCTGGCATCCTTGGCGTGGGTCTCCCTTCCATTTTTCATGATGCCTCCTATGTTACTGATCTGTTTTTGCTGGCGTTAGATGCTTTGGGCACTGTGCCACTGCTATTCAGTGCCACAGTGCAAGTGCTCCCTATGATAAATTGTGTTATGTATTAGTGACTCCATGATTGGATGATTGGTTTACTTGTCAGTCCCTAGTACAGTGCACTGAGTGTGCCCAGGGCTTGTAAATCCAATGCCGCTGGTGGGCTTGCAGCACTGGTTGTGCCACCCACAGAAGCGGCTTGTAAAATGTGCCTCAGGCCTGCCATTGCAGAGCCTGTGTGCAGCCTAGGGCTGCCATGTCGACTTGGTGAGTACACCCACTTACCAGTCCCTAAACCTTCCCTTTACTGCATGTTGGTCACCCCTAAAGTAGGCCTTAGGGCAGGGTGCATTGTAAGTACAAGGTAGGACATGCCCTGGTGTGTGTGGCATGTCCTAATAGTGAATTACCGCCATTTTCGTTTTTCACTATTGCAAGGCTACCTGCTCCCCATAGGCCAGAATGGGCAGACTGACTATTACACCTTATGGTCAGAACTGACCCAGGGAACATGGTAGAAAAACGAATTTAGTATGCCTGAACTCAGAATGATAAAATACATCTTTTAGTGAAGTTGGTTTTAACATTCTGTGTTTGAAAATACCACTTTTAGAAAGTGGGTATTTTCTTGCCTAAACTTCCAAGCCTGCCTCTGCTAGGTTGTGTATTCCTTGTCTGGAGATTGAGTTACAGGGGCTGGGGGTGGCTACAGGAGACAGGGTGAGTCAGCACAGGGCTGAATAGAAAGATCTGCATCCAGAGTGGAGGGAGGAGTTGCACCTGGGTCTGAATAGAGCTGTGCTTGCCTTCCACAATGCTGGCTCCACCTCCTGCCGGGCGGCTGAGCACTCTGCCCCACATTCTGAAAGGAAAGAAGGAGTCAGAAAAACAAACTGCTCCAGGACTGACCAGAACTGGTTTTGGGCTAGGCAGAGGCCTCTCTGCCTTCAGAGAGCAAAGAGAAACTGTGTATAAAAAGGGGACCCAGACCCCTAGGAAATTAGATCACTTTGGGAAACAAGAAGAAACCTTTGCTGAGGAGCGGAACCAAGAAGAAACTGAGGAGAAGACTATCCCTAAGCTAGAGGGATCTGCCTGCAGTGGTTGCCTGACTGCCAAAGGAAGGAGAAAGGACTTTGTGTGCTCTTTTATTCAACTTGTGAAGGATCTCCAAGGGCTTGAGAAAAGAGCTTGCCTCCTGCTGAAGTCTCAGGGACAACAGACTTCAACCACCAGCTCCCCACGAATCCTTTGGAAGTGCCTGCTGCTGTTTTGGGCCTTCTGAAGGGACTGCGTGTCGCAAGGAGCTGGAAGCGCGACTCAAGAGGGAGAAGCGTGTTGCCGTCGCAGCCGCTGCCGTCGCATCATGGAGATGACGCCGCTGTAGCTGTCGCATTGCACCGCATCTCAAGAAACGTCTCGCAACACCGAAGAAGCGTGTCGCCGTCGCAGCCGCTGCCGTCGCATCGTAGATGTCGCCGCTGTAGCTGTCGCATTGCACCGCATCAAGAGAAGAGTCTCGCATCGAGGAAGAAGCGTGTCGCCGTCGCAGCCGCTGCCGTCGCATCGTAGATGTCGCCGCTGTAGCTGTCACATTGCACCGCATCGAGAGAAGCGCCTCGCATCCACGGAGAAGCGTGCCGCCGTCGGAGCTGCTGCCGTCGCATCACGAAACAAGGGTGTCGCCGCTGCAGTTGTCGCATCGAGCGGAAGCGTCTCGCAACGTCGGAGAAGAGGGTCGCTGCCAAAGCCGCTGTCGTCGCATCACGGAACAAGGGTGTCGCCACTGCAGCTGACGCATCGAGTCGAGACTTCTCGCAACATCGGAGAAGCGTGCCGCATCAGGAAGGACTTGACGTCTTTATTTCTTTGCACCAGAACTTTGTCACATCTCCATCTCTGCAACACTTTCGTTGTAGAAACGTGACGCATCGTAAGGTACATTGACTCAAAGGGTCGCATTTTAAGAACTTAAGAGAACTAAGCTAAACCTACCATTTTAAGTACAGTATTGTGGATTTTTGTCGTTTATGGTCTTGTGTTAAAACTATATAAAGAATACTTATTTTTTATATAAACCTTGTGTGGTGTCCATCTGTAGTGTTGTCACTGGATTACTGTATGTGTTCACAAATGCTTAACACACTGCTCTGAGATAAGCCTGTCTGCTCGTGCCAAGCTACCAAGGGGGTGAGCAGGGGTTATTTTAGGAGTGTACCCCCTTACCCTGACTAGAGGCGAGGGTCCCTATTTGTCACAAGTACCTACCTGTGCCAACTAGAGACCCCCAATTCTAACATTGCTCTTTTATGGCTAGGAGGAGGAGGTGCTGGTGGTATCGCCTCGCTCCAGGCTTCCCGTGAGGTTCCTGCTCCGGCATTGAACATGCTTCGGCGGTGGATGAGCACCGGCAATTCTGACAAGCAACAGGATGATGGGCAAAGGCGTGCTGGGCAATGGGCACCCGACTTCTCTAAGCCAGGCCTATCCTGAGAGATGTGTGGCGGTCAGGCTAGCAATACTGAAGCACGTATACCAGGGTCCCTGATTCAAGCAAGGAGAATGGCCCCATTGACTGCTGTTGGGGTAGTAAACTACAGGAATTACCAGGAGTCTATGGACCCATCAGGGCTGTGAGCACCGGTGCCACTGGTCCTGCTGCACCCATTGTAGCCACACACCTGCACGCTGGGCGCAGCCATGAATCTGAGGGTGATGGGGGAGGGGTCTTCTCGAGCTTTACTTTCACAATGTTTTCAACATCAAACACCCTCCTCATTAAAGCAACGCCTGGCAATGCACATGTACAGGCAGTGCCGGAGGTACTTTTCAATATAATTAAAAAGGCAGGGAAGTAGTTGCTCAATGCTGACGTTATGAGTTTGAAATCCAGCAAAGCCAAATCGGTTTCTCATGCTTCCGAATCGATAAATCAAGCTACATTATATTAGAGGATAAACACTGGTAATTTACAGTGCTTAGAAACGGAATTGCGGTATTAAACGCTAGATGAAGATAACAGGTTATAATCCCTCTAAAACACAATTCATTGAAAATGTGCAATCGGATATTGGAAGCTGGTAAGATACAGCTCACAGCACAAGGTGTGCTTCACAGAGGTCTGTGCAGGCTTAAAGGTACCAGTCCAAATGGGGACAGTGCAGGCACGGCTTCACCCTTTCAAGATCGAAAATATATGTGCCTTTCAGTTGAATAATGAAACCTGCTTGCCTTATGCACAGTGAGACCCGTGAGTTTTTGAAATCCCCTCAATAAATCGTCGATATTGTTGTACTGGTAGGAGTCGCGGCGGCCCGGTGGCAAGCGTTTTATCATCACAACTGGCCACAGAAATCAGTAAAACAAGGGGTGGCGACATTTCGGTAACTAGAGGCCCCACCCTACCTTTGTAGAGCCCACCAGACCGTCACAAACCAGTCCATCGAGAGTCCAGCTTTCCTAATCCGATAATGGAAAGGGGCAAGTGTGCAAAATACAGAGGCAGACGTTTATACCCAGTAATTTACAGTGGCATTTCCTTTGCCTCCGCCTACCAGACAACACGTGTCTTCTGAGGCTAAACAACTGCTAGCGCAGTCGCAAAGGACGCTTTGGTATTCGCAGGGCTGGGCTACTGTCCCGAGCGCTTTCAACTCACGAGACAGATCTGCAGGTCAAAGTTCAGATCTGCAGGTCGAATGTCTCTAGGAATCCCCAGAAACAAAAATTTAAAAAGATTCCCATCAAAAGCAGGTCTGTCTAAAGGGAAACAAAACATTCAGTCTAGCATCTCTTTGTCCCACCCATGGCGCATAGGCTGTTTATAATGTGCTGCGTAACTAAACACTTATAAGGTCCCAAAGGCGAGACCTATTGGCTATGCCAATGCTTGTTTAAACATGATGTGAGAGACATTCCTGGCCAAGACCTGATGACAATGCATTTAATGAATGAAGAGGCAAGTCTGCAGTCAAGTGTATCTTATATGTGGCTAGATTTGCATTCTTTATGGAGCTAATGTTTAGTCTATTAAATCAAACAAAAGCATTTTCTGTACAGCAGACGTGCTGAACTTGCGTATTTGAAGGTGCTCTCATATGTGATAAAGAAGAAAATGGCGTCTCAGTGAATTAAAATACTTGCCCAGGATCACATAATTTGAAACCAGTTTATGGATCAAGAGCATTAAAATTAGGTCGAGTAGATTATTTAAATCACTAGACCTGCAGGTCTAGTAAAATAAATTGGATTTTTCGAGCCCTAGTAGTAGCCAATGGGCTACCTACCTTTAGGTTGACTACACCCTCTATATGACCACTTCCTGGTGGAAGTGAAGATAACCCTGACCCTGATAGGCTAATTTTCTCTAACCCAAGATGAAGGAATCTAAAAAGTGGGGCCCACATCACTGCTCCACCTTAGGGTTGGTGCTGGCTGAATGAGGGCACACCTCCTAATCTTACTAATGTTCCCGCCGGTCCTCCTGCCAAAAGTTGGGTCAGGACAGGGTAGTTGGCATCTCCTTCTAACAGGAGAGGCCTGGGTCACAGCATGGCCTTTGTAGCTTCCTGCCCTGGATGGCAATTCCTACTTGGATGAGGTGTGAACACCTCCGCCCAGAGTGAAGGCTCTCACCCCAGGAGGCCAGAAACATGTCCAGTGGTGGCAGGCTGGCACCAGTTGGTAACCACATTAGTAGTCGGTAGGTTTTCAGGGGGCACCTCTAAGGTGCTCTCTGTGTGCTTTTATTAATGAATCCGACACTGGCATCAGTGCGGGTTTATTAATACAAGATGTTTGGTACCAAACATCTTGAGGTGCAGTGAAGCCATCATGTAGCTGTGGAACTTGTACTGGCGAATGTCCAGCTCATTTACTCGCTATGACCTCCCTGCCCACTTACAATACCCAAGAATGGACTTGGATATTGTAGGGTCATATCTGCACAGGCAGATTTGTCCACACATGGGGTGTAGTGCACCCTGCCTTAGGGCTGGAAAGGCCTTCTGTAGGGGTGACTTACTGATATATCATGCAGTGCTTGAAGGCATGGCACACAGGGCTGTGTGCCATGTTGACTCTTCGGTTTTGTCTGCACCAAGACACGCAGCCTGCATTTGCAGCACTGCATAACCTTGCTGTTGTGTCCCTAGGGTGGCACAATTTGTGCTGCTGCCTAAGTGAACCCTCTTCAGTCCCAATGCTCTAGGTACCAGGGGTACCATTTACTAGGGGCTTACAAGGGAGCTGGAGTTGTGCCAATCGTGGGAACAAGGGTACAGTTTTGGGAAAGAGCTCTGGCACAGGGCACCTGGATAGCAGGGACCCAGTGCACTTTCAGTCAAAATCACATCAATATTAGGCAAAAAGTGGGGTGCATCCATGTCCAAAAGAGGCACTTTCCTACAAAAGGCATGTTGTGTGTTCCCTGAGTAGCCCATTGCCATTTTCCCTATGCTAGTTTAACTATGCACATTTGTAGGCTGATTTCTGCTTTGCACGTGTATTTTGTTCCTTTCCTGGGATTCAGTCGGAACATCGCACAGGAGGTCAAACAACATTGCTCCTTGTTATTCTCTGTGGTCGGCCACTGGCACCTAGACATAATACAGAAATCAAGCTGCTGTTTTTGCATGCACACTTGTTATCACATAGCCTCCTGGGACTTGCCATTTGAGAGGGTTAGAGAGAGTGAGGACAGCACAGAGAGCAGGGTCCCGAGAGGAGAGCTGCGCCAGCTGGGATGTAGAACAACTATCAATGTGTGGCAGGTACAGGGTTCGCCGCTACTCCCAAAGATCTATAGTTGAACTTTGTTTCCCGTAGTGAGGGTAGGCTTAGGCAAATCTGTTAGATAATATGACAGGACTTTTTATTGTGTACGGTCTGCTAATTATGCTAATTACACTAATGACCTGCAGCAAACATGCTTTATAATAGAGCATGATAGTTTTAATAAATATTGTTAGCTCCATTCATGTCTCTTTTTCATTGGTTGTGGATACTTATGAGAGAACAAAATGTGATGGAATGATACCGCGATCCCTGAGAGGGTCTAGAGTGTTGGGTTCTGGGGTCTCCCTGGGAAGGTTAGGAGAGCAAGTTAGGACCTATTAGCTAGACAGACTCAGGCCCATAGATACTGATGTAGTATGGTGACTCAGTCCCTACATGCCAGTTTTCTATGGTCCCAAGCATAGTTCTGTCCCTGAGCAGAATCTCTGCAACATGGCGCCACCAACGATTGGTCTGGTACTTATTTGCGGGTAGTGCTTGTGCATGTCCACAATACCCTCACACCAACAACCGGAGACGTCCGTAGTGTTTGGGATTAATCCTCCACAGTTTTTAGGAAGCACCTAATTCTGTAGGTTTTTCAAGCTTGAAAGTATCAAAGGACTATACCCATTATTGCGTTGCCCTGTGTTTTCCATACTGTTATACTATGGCACAGCCTGTCATTACTCCTATTAATTGCAGAACTGCTGTCCATGCACACTTAACGCAACATGGACTTCCTAATGCAGGTAGACTTCTTATTTTTGTAGTAGAAGCAGATGCAGCGCACCGCTTGGAGGTTTTCTACTCTTGGGTCACATTTCCAGCTGTGGATGCCAATTCAAATACATTTCATACATACACTACACCTCCTGCGCCTAATCTCTATAGACCTTATGCGCTTATGGAAGTACCTCTTTCTATTTAGGGAACACGAAAGCTGGTTCCTTGGCGCCCTCCCACACGTAAATACACCCGTACGCATATGTCCCCTCAGTAATGACGGGGCGACATGACTAGAGTTAGCTGGATGTACACCTTTCCCTAATAAGGGAGCTCTTAATCTTCTTCAGACATGTGCCTTATATGAGTCTATACTTGTTTTATATGTTGTTTTATATAAACGTTTAACTCAGTTTATGTTGCGTACCTTGTTGGCACAGCCAGCGAGAGTTGGTCTGCCAGGGCAAGCCCAGTTGCCAGCAGGACCTACAATAAGTCCTGTAATTGTTAATTCAGTTATGGGCAAACATTCCACTAATCTTGAGGAAATTCCATTTTGTGTCGCCCAAATAGTCGATCAGATTGAAGCTGTGTTTTCCCTTACAGGACCATAAAACAAGCACAGAATTTGGACTTTGTGCTTACCCAATGGGATGGTTCCCGCTCTTGGAGACTGTAACATCTGGAGGACAGTTTTAGATGCTGTTTATACTATTTGTCACGGCACTCCCTCGATGTTCATCTTAGCAGACACACTCAAACAGATACAGAACGAACATGGGGCAGCTGCTGCCCTGGGTTTGGGGATGAAACTAATAGGAAACTTTCCTGCTGTATCCACAATGATTCTGTTGAATGTTAAAGGTGAAGCAGCATCGCTGGCTATATGCCAGCGGCTCACAGCGGTTGCACAAGTCAACCATGAACACGAGTTGCCTATAATTATTGCTGATGTTTAAACATCCCTAGGATGCAATAATTTGGTAATCAGACCTACTAAACCACCTCTTGGCAAACCCAGTGTAGACAAGGAAGCCAAGCAAGACCATGAGTTTGTTAAACAAGCATTGGCATAGCCAATAGGTCTCGCCTTTGGAACCTTATAAGTGTTTAGCCAAAGCTATTGGCTTTGCCAATGTCTTCAAGCTATGTTGTATTTTTTTTTACCCTATATGTAACCAAGAAAACATTATGTACAACTGAACGACCCTATTAAAAAAATAATTAACACAAAAAATGCCTTTTACTTTTTTTGTCTTTGCAATGCTGGAAACGTTTTCCTGCCTGTTCTAATGCTTGTTTGTTACAGCTTTTTTTTGTTGGGGGGCCATAAACACAAAATAACTTAATGAGGATAGAGAACTCTGCTGCACCAGTGAACTGCATGAAGCCCTTCACCCTGAGAGCCGGAGCACAATACTGAGCAGGCACTCTAAGGGAGTCAGTCGAGCCCAGTCAGTAAGATTTATCTCAGGGGTAAACAAAGACCAAGGCACATTTTTAATTTGAATAAAACACAAAAGTCCCTATACGGTAACTACTATGCTGTAGTTGTGATTGTTATACACAAAATTAGTGTCAAAGAGAGACTGAAAGAACCATATAATTAAACAATTAGTTAAACAACAACTGATCAGTGCAACACAGAGAGCAAATAACAAACTAAATATAAAATCAGTATAAAATGTATTCAATCATAATACAAAATTAAGACCATGATCCACGATTCATAATTTAAAAAGAACATTTCATTATTAAAAAAACAATTACAGTATCGTTAGAAAACAGGAAAGTCGACGCTGCGTTTCGGTGAATCGTACATATATCACCTTCTTCAGGACAGTTTTCTAAGTAATAAAAACATTTTGTTATTAATCATCTCTAGTGTTGCAGCTGCCATTATTATATACCATTTCTAAAATCAAATCTTTATAGGTTCTCCATTCAGACAAACATGATTACATATTTATAACACCATATCATAATAATACTTTACTAAACTGAACAAACTAAAATCTCATGACACTTTACACATTCACAGTATAACATTTTAACATTCTAATTTAAAAAAACATCATAAAATTTGTTAAGACATACCTAAACATTAAGGAAGACGATTAAATTTTGATTTGTAGAAGAGATCTTCTTACTCTAGGGGGCTGGAAATGTGCCACTTATTGAAAACCTCTAGATTAAAGAAAACCAGATCATCAAAAAATTATATGTCAACAATAACTCCAAAAATGATAATATATATAAATCTTCTGAGGTAATTATAAGTACCTATTGAGTAATAGACAGGATAAAGGAGATTGTGTTTGTTGAGGCCACCATAATATGATATTGTTCTTCAGGAGGGTCCAAAGACTCTGAAAGAAATATAGAGTCTACACTCGATCTATAATGCTGAAATAGAACAATAAAAATGCTACATAGCAATAGGCTTACCAAAAAGCCATGAATCAAAAAGATGTAGTGCTCGTGGCTGATCCGCCGTGATAGAAGGCACTGTGTCTTTAATCCAAGACCTCACCGTTTATGTTATAAGTTTCTTTTCGGGCGAAGATATTTTACTAATGGACCTTTTTATCTAAGAAAAAGGGGTATAATTACAACCCGCTAACTATCATACTAATACTATTAAAAACATAAGTTCTTCAATTTGTTACCTGATTATATCGCCGTCAAGGTCATCAAATCAGATTAATTAAAACCTATAGAGAGAAATATATATTTCACTAGTAAATCTCAAAGTTTTTTCTAATAATCTCTAATATTCCTAAAATATTACTTTATTCCAAATTGAATAATAAATCAAAAACCCTAATATGTAGCAAAGGTTTATTTTATAACTTATAGGTTATATATATAGTACTTCATGAGAACCATCTATCAATTACTAAATTTATTTATTTCTTTTTGTAGGACATAATCAAATATTAAAGATCTCTGAGCAGTTATTTTCAATATTTTTTCTAATTCTTATAGGGGTTAATATGGAGACCTATCATAATCCATAACTGTACTCCTACTGTAATGAATACGCGGTTAAGTGCTATATTTAAAACAAAATTGGTACGTGCGTAACACAATACAGATAAAATAAACCCATGTCGAGGGAGAAAAGGCATGACTCTATTGACCTCCTCCTGAGACTAACTTTAAATTTTTTAAAAGAATACGATAAAATACCAGGATTAAACTAAGTTTCTAGCTACCGCTTACCTACGAAGAGCAAGATGGCCTCCTCGCCAACAACAAAACGACAACTTCCGGGTCAGGATACACAATTGTCCATGGCCCGGAGTTCCTTATTTATACGTAGATGATTGCAGGTCACGTGACATACATGATTAGTATGTTTCTCGGTGTTTCTTATATTAATAAAAGAAACACAATATATTTATAATAAAATGTTCCTGATATCAAAAGCCAACCAAAAATATATATTTTTTAAAAAATTAAGAAAATTAAAAATAGTTAAAAGAACCACAATCATAAGCCTCCTGCAAGACAAGTACTAATTTTTAAATAAGCCTCTCCCAATCTTCTTTACTGTATTCATATGAATTGTTTCTACAAACAATTCATATGAATACGAGAGGAGGAGATCTGACCCTCAAAAGAAAAAAAACGAGAACAGTTCCATATGTCCCGTCTTAATACATTTAGAAAAGGACTTAACAGTAAAGAAGATTGGGAGAGGCTTATTTAAAAATTAGTACTTGTCTTGCAGGAGTCTTATGATTGTGGTTCTTTTAACTTCCTGCACTCGGAGACATTAAAAGTATTATACGTATTTATAATAAATTAAAGCCTACTGAACCATGAACCTGCCTGCGAAATAATAATACAAATTTTTTGAAGAATATAATCACAGGTGGTTGTCTTAGTAATTGGTGTATCTATTCCTATATGTCTTTTGGTAGCAACAGGATTTATTTTATTTTATTTTAATTGTATGGATCCTGCCCACAAATGGCTAACGATATTATTTTTTCTAATAGCTCTAAGTGCTATTGTTTATGCAAACTCCATTATAAACTAAGCCTTTTTTTTCGGTCTTAGTTAGTATATAGACATGATTTATTTCATTACTATTCGGATGATAGAAAGATAGGTTAGGATTTTTAACATGATAATTTTATCGGCATGCATCTATCAACTATAGAAGCCGTTCCAAGATGGCCGACTTCTTTGACGGTTTTTATATATAAACGTATTTTAATTTTCTTAAATTTGTTTTTAAATATATATTTTTGGTTGGATTTTGATATCAGGAACATTTTATTTTAAAGATATTGTGTTTCTTTTATTAATATAAGAAACACCGAGAAACATACTAATCATGTATGTCACGTGACCGCAATCATCTACGTATAAATAAGGAACTCCGGGCCATGGACAATTGTGTATCCTGACCCGGAAGTTGTCGTTTTGTTGTTGGCGAGGAGGCCATCTTGCTCTTCGTAGGTAAGCGGTAGCTAGAAACTTAGTTTAATCCTGGTATTTTATCGTATTCTTTTAAAAAATGTAAAGTTAGTCTCAGGAGGAGGTCAATAGAGTCATGCCTTTTCTTCCTCGACATGGGTTTATTTTATCTGTATTGTGTTACGCACGTACCAAATTTTTTTAATATAGCACTTAATCGCGTATTCATTACAGTAGGAGTACAGTTATGGATTACGATAGGTCTCCATATTAACCCCTATAAGAATTAGAAAAAATATTGAAAATAACTGCTCAGAGATCTTTACTATTTGATTATGTCCTACAAAAAGAAATAAATAAATTTAGTAATTGATAGATGGTTCTCATGAAGTACTATATATATAACCTATAAGTTATAAAATAAACCTTTGCTACATATTAGGGTTTTTGATTTATTATTCAATTTGGAATAAAGTAATATTTTAGGAATATTAGAGATTATTAGAAAAAACTTTGAGATTTTACTAGTGAAATATATATTTCTCTCTATAGGTTTTAATTAATCTGATTTGATGACCTTGACGGCGATATAATCAGGTAACAAATTGAAGAACTTATGTTTTTAATAGTATTAGTATGATAGTTAGCGGGTTGTAATTATACCCCTTTTTCTTAGATAAAAAGGTCCATTAGTAAAATATCTTCGCCCGAAAAGAAACTTATAACATAAACGGTGAGGTCTTGGATTGAAGACACAGTGCCTTCTATCACGGCGGATCAGCCACGAGCACTACATCTTTTTGATTCATGGCTTTTTGGTAAGCCTATTGCTATGTAGCATTTTTATTGTTCTATTTCAGCATTATATATCGAGTGTAGACTCTATATTTCTTTCAGAGTCTTTGGACCCTCTTGAAGAACAATATCATATTATGGTGGCCTCAACAAACACAATCTCCTTTATCCTGTCTCTTACTCAATAGGTACTTATAATTACCTCAGAAGATTTATATATATTATCATTTTTGGAGTAATTGTTGACATATAATTTTTGATGATCTGGTTTTCTTTAATCTAGAGGTTTTCAATAAGTGGCACATTTCCAGCCCCCTAGAGTAAGAAGATCTCTTCTACAAATCAAAATTTAATCGTCTTCCTTAATGTTTAGGTATGTCTTAACAAATTTTATGATGTTTTTTAAATTAGAATGTTAAAATGTTATACTGTGAATGTGTAAAGTGTCATGAGATTTTAGTTTGTTCAGTTTAGTAAAGTATTATTATGATATGATGTTATAAATATGTAATCATGTTTCTCTGAATGGAGAACCTATAAAGATTTGATTTTAGATATGGTATATAATAATGGCAGCTGCAACACTAGAGATGATTAATAACAAAATGTTTTTATTACTTAGAAAACTGTCCTGAAGAAGGTGATATATGTACGATTCACCGAAACGCAGCGTCGACTTTCCTGTTTTCTAACGATACTGTAATTGTTTTTTAATAATGAAATGTTCTTTTTAAATTATGAATCGTGGATCATGGTCTTAATTTTGTATTATGATTGAATAAATGTTATACTGATTTTATATTTAGTTTGTTATTTGCTCTCTGTGTTGCACTGATCAGTTGTTGTTTAACTAATTGTTTAATTATATGGTTCTTTCAGTCTCTCTTTGACACTAATTTTGTGTATAACAATCACAACTACAGCATAGTAGTTACCGTATAGGGACTTTTGTGTTTTATTTATACTTACCCTGTCCCTATCATTAATATTAGGGTACCTCCCTGTTTTTGTTCTTTACATTTTTAATTTGTGCACCGCCACGGTGTGGGGCTTGCGTTTCACTCTCGCACAGCTTAATGCCTTAGAGCTGCGAGGTGGTGGTTGTCACGCATGACTCTTTGAGCCAGTGCTTTTAAGATACAAATAACGGAATGTTTTGATTAATAATAATTGTAGACCTATTGGAAGTAATGCAACATTTCCTGTATTTAATGTGCAGTTGTCTGAAAACGGCATAGCAAAGGTGTTGTTAAACATGACATGGAACCATGTAGGGACCTATCTCTTGGGGATGGTGGCTTGCCACCAATGGCCCCAGATCAGGGTACCCCGCCTATCATGCACATGAGGGCACCACTGAAAGCAGAGCACCATAACTAGGAATTGTACCAGGGCACCGCCGCACGCAGTAACACCCAGGAAACACTATAACACTACCAGACCCTGTGTACAAATGAGCAATGCCAAAACCAGTGCCACACCAGGGTTCTGCCAAAAGCAGAGTGGCACAAATACAGAATAGTACTAGGCACTGACAGACACAGCAGCACCCATACAAACCTATCATAACACTATAGCACCACAACACCACCAGACCCTGTGGATTGCCGGGCCCAGTGCAATAACTGGACACCACCAGAAACAGTGAAGCAGAAGCACAGTAGCACCAGTTCACATACAGATCGAGCAGCAGGCTAATCCTGCAGTAGCTGCAGGGCACTGACAGACCCAAAGCACCAGCAAGGCATGGCCTGAGCATGGTCAGACCCATAGCAGCATCAGGCCATAACCAAAATAAGGCAGTGCCTGGCTTTAACCCAGACAGTACGATGACACTGACAGACTTGGCAGAAAGGTAATCTAGTAACAGCACCAAGGCCAAGTGTGATCCTAAACTCCACCAGAGCACGGCCAGAGCTTCTCCAATCCATGACAGAGCTCCACTGGGCACGGCCAGGTACAGGGTGTAACAGGCTTACTGCCATACTACCGCATGATCCACTACTGCCCCAGTGTAAAGCCAGAACAGCTATAGGGCCCCTCGAAAAAGAAAAGTAGAAAGGCACAAGCCAGTAGTGCCAAGGTAAGGCAGACTCAATATTTGTGAGAACCTCTCATGATAGCAGTGAAAGCATGACCCAGCACAGCACCAGGGGATGACCAGAGAAGCCAGATGTATCAACAAACAGAACGAGGGAAGGGCAAATTCCACAAGCAGCTGAGAGTGGGTAAAACACCACCAGCTAGATGCCGTGACCATTGGCAGTCCTAAGCTGTGTGTGTGGCTGGGGAGGGCTGACTGTCATTCATTCCCAAGAGTGAGCTTGTGTAGGGGGTTGGGGTCAGTTACTACTGCTCTCCTCCATCCCCTCTAGCCGTGCTCCCTCCGGCGCTCTGAAGCACGCCCGACGCCATGCATGGCATCTGCACCAAACCACCCTCCAGCGTAACCCTGTACCCATCTGTACAGCCCCTGAAGTCTGCCCTCTGCACCCCCAGACCAACTCCGTGGCCCCGTCATGCCCAGCTCACTACCTGCTGCGTGATCTCGGTGGCCATCATGGTGTCTGGCTCTGAGCAGCACAGGAAGCACCTCTGAGGTCAGCAGCAGCCACAAAGAACAAGCATTGAAAATGCAAAGGTCTCGCCTTTGATTAAGTTAAAGCCATTTGCTTTGCTAATGGTATTGTATAGCAAAGCAAATGGCTTTAACTTAATCAAAGGCGAGACCTATTGCATTTTCAATGCTTGTTTGATTGAGTCGCACCCCTGTAATTCCTGGTTTCATCCTCCCCACACTCTGGGGCCGATTCCGATCTCGGTCGGAGGCGCACCCAATACCATTCGGTCGGGAAAAAGCCATGCGAAAGCCTGTTTCCCGACCGAACCGTCTGCGAGTCCGGCCGAGCGAGTACGATGCGGGTCGCCGACCGACTCGTCCGGGCGTCCCGACAACTCCGACCGACTCGCTCGGACTCGAACCGCTCCGACCGACTCGGTCGGACCCGGTCGCACCGCGCAATGGAGACGTTTCCCGGCCGGGTAAGTACGATGCGCGCCGCGAGCAGTCCGACCGAGCCGCGCACTCCGGCTCGTAAGAGCTGTCGGAGCCGTACTTTGGGGGTCCGTGTCGGACCCCCTGTACGCGTAGCCGCGCGAGCGCACACAGGGGGACCCAAGGGTCCCCTACCTGTGCGTGTACGCCGCGAAGCGCTCGCGGCGTACCCGCTGTAGGGGCGCCCTTGTCCGCCTCGCACCCATTGAGGCAATGGGAGCCCGCGTACGCGTTGTACGACCGGCTCCCATTGAGTTCAATGGGAGTCCGACCGACTCGTGTCCGATAACATACGGCCGCATCGTACTCGTTCGGTCGGACTGCACGGGTCCGATTCGGTCGGAAATCTCTCCGGGTCCGGCTCGGTCGGAGAAATTTCCGGCCCGAATCGGAATCGACCCCTCTGTCTCTAAAAAATAACGCCACCAATTAGGTAAAGCGCAAGGTACCCGTCCGAAAACGAAAAAAACATAATGCAATTTTAATCTTTCGTCCCCACTGCCTGTGCCCAGTGTCCTCCTACCCGTTTTCCACTGAAATCGAAATAGTAAATAAAAGCATCTAAAGTTAACATTTTCCGTCCTTCCCTCCCATGTAAATTTGTTGGTCTATATTTCGTTGGATTTCTTATTGCCCCTTGGTTATCGATGGCTCAGGCGTAGTAGTGAATACAGCACGCATAGATTGACATCCGACCCCCATTCAAAGATTGGTCTCTTTTCTAGTGGTGTCCTTTAGGAGTAGGAGGAAACGGTTACATTGAGGTACAGATTCCAGTGCACTATGTTGATATCAGCTCTTTACGTGGGAAATTGACTACGGTCACCTTGTTTCACGGCAGAAAACAAGCAGCTGATGGATGGGGAAGGAATCTGAACTTGTGAGCTAGGGGTGAAAGGTCGTGTCCATACAGTCCCCAGTTCACTCAGCCGTATTCCAGTTGTCTGCAGCTATCACACAGTAAGCACATTGCTAAACCTAACACCACATCGTATTTGTGCTGAGTGGCCGGACGCAACCGGGAAATTCCAACCTGCCCATGTTTACAACAGGTGGAGGCAAAAATTAAAGAGGACCGAAAGTCTGAAATCTCCGCGGTGATCCACGGGGAGCAGTGGCTGAGCGGTCTCTTTTTTTTTCTATTTGTTTACTTACAATCGCGGCACCCGCGCTTTACTTTAACATGGTTAAAGGTAAAGCGCGGATGCCATGATTGTTGAAAAAGTAAAGAAATAGATTTTTTATTCTATTTCTTTACTTTTGCTACAATTGCGGCACCCGCGCTTTACAGTAAAGCGCAGGTGCCGCGATTATAGCAAAAGTAAAGAAATGGAATAAAAATCTATTTCTTTACTTTTCAACAATAGCGACACCCGCGCTTTACCTTTAACCATGTTAAAGTAAAGCGCGGGTACCGCGATTGTAGCAAAAGTAAACAAATAGAAAAAAATCTATTTCTTTACTTTTTCAACAATCGCGGCACCCGGGCTTTAGCTTAACACGGCTGAAGGTAAAGCGCGGGTGCCGGTTAAAGTGAAAAATAAGTAAATAAATAAATGAAAGAAGCATTACACATTAAAACAAGCCCGGCAGGGAGTGGTGCGCGCGCGCTCGTGTTGCTGGTAACTGCATGGAAGGAACAAGCTCGGGAGTGGTGCGTGCGTGCGCGCGCAGTCTGCTCATTTCCAAGCACTGCACTCATGCTTGTGGCGCGCCCCTGCTAGCTCCCGCAAGGTGGATGCCGCCACAAGCACGAGAGTGTGCTTGAAAATGAGCAGAGCGACGGCTAAAGGCCCTCATAAGCAGCGCATGCGCGCTGCAAAGGCGAGACCTAAAAACCATGGGACAAATCTAAACAAACACAGAAAGGTAAACATCACGGAGGTTCTCCAGCCCCGGAGTCCTCTGAGAGGCAGTATGATTTTCGTGATCGCACTAAAATCAGGACTCCAGACAGGTATCAGAATTCTGATACATGTTCTCCTTGTTCTTTTCAGGAATTGTCTGCTCAGCAGTACAAGAGAGGAGGGCAATCTGAACGCAGACAAGAAGAGTATGTGAAGAGTATGTGAAACCGAAAAGGGAGACACAACGCTCGCCTGATGTGAAGATAAAGAAAGAGGATAGACCTCCTTCATATAAGCCACCTTTTCAGAAAAAGAAGGTTGCAGCTATAACCGCTAAATATGCCACAGACAATGAGAACCCTCTTCCTGAACAGGAGTTGGGCGATGACTCTCCTCAACAGCGCAGCAGAAGTCACCACAGTGTGCCAGAATCTCCAGGAGTTTCTGGTAGCAAGAGCTACAGTTGAAATGCCGGACAGGAGCGTGGCTCCTTCGGATAGATTATACACTAAGACATTCAAATCGAGGGTGACATACAGCGCACCATTAGAGCTATATTCTGGGAAAATGTAACTTTGTCTTATGACATTCTTCTTGTGGAGGTCAATTGGCCTCCTCAGTTTGTACAACATTACCCTCAAGGAGAGGATGTTATTCTCCCCTGCGCTCTATCACAACCACGTCAGCTGGGATATAGAGTCTCCTTATCATATTATACCCTTAAGGTCCAGCCGGCAAGTGCAACCACAATACCCTATAAAACAGAATGCAAAAGCACCTGTTAGATAAATACTCTCACTATTGGAGTACCAGGGAGTAACTGAACCCTGTGTCTATCAGATGAATACTCCCCTTTTTCCTGTTTTTAAGCCGGATCATTGTTATCGTATAGTCTTATACTACAGACATTTAAACAGCCATACACGCACTTTTGCTGTGCAAAATACACACAGTAGGGTTTAATTAATCATTTAATCCGTAAAAAATAGAAAACAACCTTTGATATTTTCAAAACAAAAAATTCAGTTACAATCTAGCACCTGAAAGCAGAGATTGGACCGTCTTCTCAGTGCTTGGCTTTCAGCTTCATTTCACATGACTCACAATGAGCTATAAAAATAGTCCAGGATTGTTTACAGCACGTATGGTGTCAATTCTACATGGTATTGACCCAGACGCATTGTCTTACATGGATGACATCAACCGTACGGACAATGAATTGAATCCGCACTTGGCCAGAGTAAATGGCATCATATTGAGTTTTTCTGAACAAGTGTCATAAGCCACCTAGCTGGATCCCAGGTGATTCCAATGGGGCTGTGCCGCTAGTTCCCGAATCCTCCCGCGACTTGCCCTCGGTTTACAGAAGAAAACACTGCTCCGGTGGCAAATTCCAGGGGGAAGAGGGTTGGGCTGGAGAGAGCATGTGGAGTAAAAAGATGCTGTGGCTCGTCTACTCAACAGCAACACTGCAGCAGACATTCACACTAGTCTGATGAATGGTACCAGCAAATATGTTATCTATAAACAAACAAATAATAAGGCTTTATTCTAGTATTAGCTATATCTTTAAAGGTATCACCTCACAAAAGCTTTTTATATCTCAACCAACCTTTAGTTTTGATTTCAGTAGCTTTTCTTTTTAGATAGTCTATAGAGGTTCCTTCATCAAAGTTCCAAAACTGTAGTGAGTATGATTCCACCATCAAACCCACAAGCTAGTTTGGGTGGGGTTAGCTTCACCCAAGTCCTTTCTGGCAGAGCCCAGCCAACAGTATGTACAAGTTGAAAAAAAACACTTCTTCCCTTGTCTGCAAGCACGGTGTTGCGACTGAGCTCAGCATGTAGCGAAATCAAGTCTGTTAATGCATCTCTCCTTTTCTTCTCGTTTTTCCATCCAGGTACAAGACTGCTACGGGACGTCCTTTGTCGTGAGATCAAAGTGGAAGGAACAAGAGAGCTGGCAAGGCAGAATCCTGGAAGCCGGTAAACAGGTAAGTGGCAGGCGATGAGGCAAAGCACGGGGGAGAAGTGTGAACGGTCTTTAAATAAGGCTGCTTTAGAACATTCATAAAGGTTACATTCTAATTGTTTGTAACAAGGAACAGGTGCAGATAATTAACTTGATGAGGCTGCCTTCTAGAAGCTACTTTAGAATGTTCACAAAGGTTGCGATTGATTGCTTATAGCAAGGAACAGGTGCAGATGATTAATTTGATGAGGGTGTCTTCTAGAAGGTGTTTTAGAATGTTCACAAAGGTCCTGTTCTAATGGCTTATAGCAAGGAACAGGTGTATGGGGATTAATTTGATGAGGGCTGTCTTCCGGAAGGTTCATGTTGAGGTCATCTATGCCAGTTGCTTGATGCATACTCCGGTGGACTTTCTGGATGTTTCCGTGGCACCTGAAACCTGACCTTGCATATACATGGTAAAACATTTGTAAAAGCTATTAAGCCTTTTCAAACAAACCGGGGAACACTAGCTGCAGCTAACTATTACCAACAACATGTAATATGGTCAAATGTCAGGGTACAAGACGTTTGTTCATTCATAAGTGTTGAAAGGAGTGATATGAGGCATGTCTGTATATTGTGATAGTCGAGAGATGCCGGTATTTTTGATAGTCAAGAGAGGTGAGCTGTGGCAGGAATCCTCACAACAAGGCTATAAGTTCAACTTTAAGAAACCTAGCATTGCTTTTCTAAGTGTCCTTTTCTTAGGATATGAACTTACACATGAGGGAAAAATCCTTGCACCTCAATTTTTGGAGAAATGTACACAGCTGCTACCTCCAAATACCTTGAAGAAATTACAGTCTTTGCTGGGATGTCTTCATTTCAGCAGGACATAAATACTAGATTATGCACAACGCATAAAACCACTTTATTAATTAATTCACTGTGATTTTTCCACTGTACATTTGACATCAGAACATGCAGATACACTCAGATCTTTACAATGTGACTTGCTTGCCACACATCATTTACATACATGTGTAAATACTATAAACCTTGTCATCTGGATTTTTCCCAGTGCAACTGGATTTACTTATATCACTTTTAATAAAGGTGAAACAGTGCAGACTGCATGTAAATCACATTTATATTCCAATGCGGAAATGCATTTTGCTTCCACTGAAAAAATACTGACAGCAGTGTAGATGGCAATCCTTGAAAAACTGTCACTTGCGCAAGGGAAACGCATGATTGTCATTATTCCTGTGCCAGCCTTAGAGGCTTTCACAAACGCGAGTGTTTCAAACGCCAAAGCCCTCCCTCCTAGATGGATACATTGTGCAAAATCCTTAACAGCTGTTTATGTAGACTTTGTCTTTACCTGTCTTTGCAGACGAGAATTTTTACAATATGAGCATGTGTATCCAATACCAAGCTCGGTCTTACCACTTGATCAGTATAAATATATTATTTACACTGATGGTTCAGCACAACCTGCTATAGGTTCTAAGCAGCAATATTCAGTGGCATGCACTGCTGTTATTGGTGTTGTGTTGGATGGTAACGTCCAACCTCGTAAATTGCACAACGTCATTAGGAGACTGTACTGCACAGGTAACTGAACGGAAGGCTTTACTTCTTGCACTCGAACATACGGATCCTGAATTCCCCACACTTATTGTCATTTAATGATAATTGATGTTATTGGATGCAGAATGGATTCAAAGATTGTAAAGACAACACAATGAAGCATAAAACGCTTTGGGTTAAGATGGCTGACTTCAAAGAAGGGTTGCCAAGGATCCATGTAACTCATACATTGAGTCATCAGCGGGTGGGAGCACATGCTGTCAGGAATTGTATGGCTGATGAAGCAGGCAAATCTGCAGTCGCGACTGCTACTGTTGTTGCAATCACTCATTCTAAAACGAGAATAGATGCTGATATCTTGGCAGCCGTAAATGCTATTAAAGTCGGCAAACACTTATCTAAGTGTTTTCCTGCTAAATATACCTACAACTTGAGTGAAAAACACACTCCTTTTGTAAGCATTCCTGAAGTTGGTGATCGAACAATTCCCAATCAAGACCGCAGACTAGATTTAGCGATAGCTGCTCATGAAGGTGTTGCTTTGGCACACGCAGCGGTGGCGGCCACAATTTCCTTGCCACAGCAATGTTATTGGTGGAGCAGCTTATATCAGCAGGCCAGGAAACATGTCCTGTGTTGAGACATTTGTCAAAAGATTAAAGCTTTCACCATGGCTTGTCCACCTCAGACACACCTGTTATTAAAGACATGCAAGTTTTTACCGGTACACATGCATGCAGTACACTCCACTCGGATCAGGGCCCGGCTTTCGCGTCTAATGCGTACCGGGATTGTATGGCTAACCTGGGTGTACAGGTGCATTATTCTTCACCATACTGGCCTGAGTGGGATTCTGCTGTGGAAAGAATGAACCGTGATGTAAAGCAGTCCTTGACAGCTAGAGTATTAGGCACTGGGTGCGTTTGGATCCATCACCTATATGGGGTTCAATGACCACTTAATAATCTCCCAAAAGATCTCTGGATGGGCAGACCCCGTACGAAGTGCTTTTTGGCATCAGCATTTATGTTCCAGACCTTGATGGTCCAGACATTGAGGCGGCAGCCTCACCTTTTGATACAGATAATCGCTGTGCTCTCCTACAGGACCTACAAAAGTTCTGTGATGCTCAAGCCACCGAACATTTGGCTTCGTCTCCCTCTGTGAGCAACGGGGAGAAACCACTACCATCTGGCTGGATTCCAAAAGTTGGGGATCTCGTTCGAGAGAAGGTTGCAATAAAAAGAATACTATTTTCAGGAGCAGGGGTGAGGCTCAAGGGGTTACGTGACCCCGGACAGGACCCATATAGTGTGGGAGGTAGGACTGCCTGTCAGGTGGCAACACCCCTAGAGTCCACCGGATAATGTAAAAGTAGTTCAGAAAAGACGGATGAGCCTGAGAAATTTGTGATTTTTCAGGAATAAATGTCCAAAGAAATCCTTTGCATCTTTGATTTGGTTTTTATTGAGAACATCAGGATTAGAACCTGATGTGACAGAAATAGCCAATACGTGTTTCGCCCCAAGTGCCTGGCATGCCTAGGGCTTTCTCAAGGCTGATAACCTCAAGCACATGGGCCATTTTGTACAAATGCCCATAAAAAAACCAAAATACATGGTGAAATCAAAAACAGAATATAATCGTTATTGAAAAATATATCAGAAAAGGCAAGTAATACAAGTCAGAGGTAAGTAGAAAAATAAGAAAAAGACAGGGAGCAGGGAGAAAGGAAATGACAGGAAAAAAGTCAAAAGGATTGGAAAAAAAGTGGTGGGGAAAGAAAATGATTACAGGTTTTCAATAGCAATGTTCATAATGTCTAGTCATTCTAGTGAGTATCATAAAACATTGGAAGAGAACAAGCATTGGTAAATGCATTAGGTTTTGCCTCTGTGATTAATAATAAGTTGTTTTTGTTGTAGCTTGCTAAGTAGTTGTACAGTATAAGTTACAGAAAGTCTGTTAAAGTCTTATGACTTGTTTATGTACAAAAAGGCAATATATTGTGCTGTTACTAGTGATAAAGTGCGGGTAAGTAATAGCAAAATTTGAAAAATGAAAGAGAGAAATCATAGAATTAATTGATGTAATAGCAATATTATGTTTGTAGAGGAGTTCTGACAACTTTTGGGCCGGTGCCACTGCACCTGCTGCACCATTCAAATCATGACTCTATTGCCTTGTAAGGTAACTGCACTTGTGACTGCCTGTTTAGTAGTAAAATATTGCAATATTTGGTGTTTAGAGGGGTTCCAGTGCATTGGGCCCTGGTGTCACTGCACCTACGGCACCATTGAAATCATGAGCCTAGTGCCTGCAAGGTAATTGCACTTGTGACTGCTTATTTAGTAGTTAAATATAGCAATATTTGGTGTTTAGAGGAGTTCTGACAACTTTTGGCCCCAGTGCCACTGCACCTGCAGCACCATTAAAATCAAGGCCCTAGTGTCAGCTAGGTAACTGCCCTTGTGACTGCCTGTTTAGTAGTAAAATTTAGCAATATTCAGCGCTTAGTGGGCTTCCTAGAGCTTTTGATCCGAGTCCCACTGCACCTGCTGCAGCATTCAAATCAAGTCCCTTTTAACTGCAAGGTAACTGCACTTATGACTGCCTGTTAAGTAGTAAAATATAGCAATATTTGGTGTTTAGTGGAGTTATGACAACATTTGGCCCCAGTGCCTCCGCACCTGCTGCACCATTCAAATCAAGTCCCTTTTAACTGCAAGGTAACTGCACTTATGACTGCCTGTTAAGTAGTAAAATATAGCAATATTTGGTGTTTAGTGGAGTTATGACAACTTTTGGCCCCAGTGCCACTGCACCTGCTGCACCATTTAAATCAAGCCCCTTTTAACTGCAAGGTAACTGCACTTATGACTGCCTGTTAAGTAGTAAAATATAGCAATATTTGGTGTTTAGTGGAGTTATGACAACTTTTGGCCCCAGTGCCTCCGCACCTGCTGCACCATTTAAATCAAGCCCCTTTTAACTGCAATGTAACTACAATTGTGACCGCCTGTTAAGTAGTAAAATATAGCAATATTTGGTGTTTAGTGGAGTTATGACAACTTTTGGCCCCAGTGCCTCCGCACCTGCTGCACCATTTAAATCAAGCCCCTTTTAACTGCAATGTAACTACAATTGTGACCGCCTGAATAGTAGTAAAATATAGCAATATTAGGTGTTTACAGGAGTTCTGAAAACTTTTCGGCCCGGAGCCACTGCACCTGCTGCACCATTTAAATCATGACTCTATTGCCTTGTAAGGTAACTGCACTTGTGACTGCCTGTTTAGTAGTACAGTATAGCAATATTAGGTGTTTACAGGAGTTCTGAAAACTTTTCGGCCCGGAGCCACTGCACCTGCTGCACCATTAAAATCATGACCCTGTTGTCTGCAAGGTAACTGCAATTGTGACTGCCTGTTTAGTAGTCAAATATAGCAATATTATGTGTTTAGATGAGTTATGACAACTTTTGGGCCCGGTGCTACTTCGCCTGCTGCACCATAAAAATCATGACCCTGTTGTCTGCACGGTAACTGCACTTATGACTGCCTGTTTAGTAGTAAAATATAGCATAGCTCTTGTATATTAACTTTATTTTTAACGTGCAATGTATATTACAACATTTAGAATTTCATCATAATGATCAAATAGATTAAGTTGAAAAAATCAATCCGATAATGCCTAGAATTGTACTGAGGCATGAATAGGAAATGCCACAAATGTTCTAAGTCTCAAGCATCTGCTTTACACAACTAAGTAATAAAAAGCAAGCATTCCGGCATACTGTTAGAAGATGTCTGTTTTTTCCGTGGGAAGAGATCTTATCTTGGCAGTGAATGGGGCTTAAACAGTGTGAACAGCTTTAGTAGAAGTATCGTAAATGCGTGCACCCAGGGGAAGTTAACCAAAATAAAAGTTCCACACAAAAGCGAATGAACACAGTAATTCGGCAATGGGGACTGATAAGAGCCCCCTTTTAAGATATATTCAATACAAGAGATTTCACAAGCACAGCGCAAGCGCTGTACAGGCGAAACCTAAAAGAGTTGTGCCAAAGTCATCCCGCCTTTATAGTTACTATCAGTGAAGAGAGAAATTCTCATATTAAATGTAAGCAAAAAACATAGGCAGCAAACTCAACTCTGGCATTCCCTTATAATGGAACATATGGCAGACATTTTGGCTGATACTCGGAAAAGGTGTGATTATATATGGGGACCTTGGTGCAATTCCTTTCACGATGACTCCCACTGTTCTCCTGCCACACCCGAATAAGGGCACTTCATCTCTTCCAGACATAATAACACCCACTCCTATGTTCATTTTGACATTTGCTAGGTCATATCAAGCGATGATATCCCTCACCCACAGGACTGGAACCCTTCTCAGGTCTTACCATAGCCACTACTGTCTCCATGCATGTTAAGATATTTCCTTTTTTTTTTATACAATTTGTTTGTATTCATATGTCTTTTATCTAAAGAACGTGGGCCCTTCCATTATTCACTAATGCAGTATTGACGATTGTGCTATACCATTGCATTGCATTCTGTATTTTTGACTGTAACCGTCAATTACTTATGGTGAACTGAAACAGTTATTAGCTTCCAAGTCGATGATGGTCTGATGTAATACCGACAATATCTTGTAACCTGCTTGTGCCTTTAAAAACCAATAAAGAAAGTTTGACAAAAAAGCATAAGCAAAAAACGGGTCTGTTTCCAGGAGGGAAAGCAGTAGAAGGTTTAGAATAGCTTATAGAAAATCGTCAGGACACCCAACCGTGAGAAGAGTGAGATGTATAATTTAAGTGAAAAAGACAGGAAAAGGGAGAGAGAGGTTCACCAAAGGTGAAAATAGATTGAAGAATCATTGGTTTAAGCTCCAAAAAGCCAAGGATCAGGGGTCACAAAACCTATTTTAGTACTGAGTTTTCTTTCTCTCTGTGCCCTGTCTTTTTCTTATTTTTCTACTTACCTCTGATTTGTATTACTTGCCTCCTCTGAAATATTTTTCAATTAGGATTATATTCTGGTTTTGATATCATCTTGCATTTTTGTTTTTTTGTATGGGTATTTGTACATAATGGCCCGTGTGCTTGCTGTTATCAGCCTTGAGAAAACCCTCGGCATGCCAGTAACTTGGGGCGAAACGCATGCTGGCTGTTTCTGTCACATCAGGCTCTAATAATGATGTTCTCAATAAAAACCAAATCAAAAATACAAAGGATTTCTATGGATATTTATTCCTGAAAAATCACACATTTCTCAGGCACAGCCTGTCTTTTCTGAACTATTTTTTGCAATAAAAAGGAGTTTGGCCATTCATACTGACCGCCGGTGCCAGACCTTGGCATAGAGGGAACAAGAACTGTTATCCTGCCACCGCTTTCTGCTTCTAAAGACAAACATTTTGTCTCCATTGAACATGTCAAATTACACCATGTACATATTCTCAATAGTAGACCACGAGGAGTCCTTGCTACCATAGGGGCATTCCTCTGCAGCTCGTGAGCACCCCTGAGGCTGTTTCTCCCCAGCTGAGGGGGCGGAGAATGCACTACAATTACCGCAGCGTACGTATCCGGCATCACAACTGAAGTGAGCATGGCTGTTCCTACTACGTCTTCTGCAGCTGACGTCATTTATACAGTTCCACCCTCCACGGATCTGGATTTTTCAAGTCCTGTTACAGAACGGGAGCCAACAGTTTTTCAACTAGGTCCTTCTGGGTATTGCATTGAGTGGGATGATTTTTCATCTGACAGTTCTTCAGTTTTAAACACTCCTCCTGCACGGATCTGTTTTCTTTTTATCTTTTCTGGTCCCGTTCTAGATATATGACTGGATAACACTTTCCTTGATTTTATTATTCCTGTGGGTTGAATTTGTGCGTTTTTTTCTGCTGATTAATGACCATTACCTTCCAGAATGTTCTGCTACGGAATTTGTCGATAGGGTGTTGGCACCCCACTCTGATTCCCATAAACTGAGACGTGTTCCTCGTGAACATTTCAGCCATTCCAGTAAGTGATGGAATTGTTTGAGATAAAAATCCTTTCGACATATTCAGTCCTACAGAGATCCTGCAGATACCATATGTGTTTAAAGTTTCTATGGGTGATTTAATAGCACCTGGGTTACATTCATATGGTTGGGATGTTGAAACTTTAAATTCCATGCTCTCGGAGCTGGAATATTATATTGTTTTTGAATTAGAGGACCTGTACCTTAATTCTGCTAACTACGCTGACATGTTCTGTTATCACCATTGCGGCCATCATTTCCTGCATTGGTCCAGTGTTCAACCTACACTTTTTAATTATACACAATGGGAACATTGTCCGACTCACAGGGGAGTTCTAAAACATACAAAGATAAATTCACATATTTTTCAGGATATGACACATCAGATCCAACATCATATTATTTCAAATTAGTTCCTACACCACCAAAGAAATATATGCTTGCACAAACTAAACTAATATATGCAGCTTCATTCATCACAGATTTAGCACTTAAAGGCTATGATTATTGGAAGGACACAATTGAATTAAAATCAATTTGGAGAACCAAACTGTGGCAAGTTCAGGGGACGGAAACTCTATTTCAGGCATGTTTAATCCCAATACAAATGATTTTCCTGAATGACACCGTCCAACAAACTACATGTCTAGGATTTGCAAAAATTCAAAGAAATGAGTGCCCAGCTATTCCTTCCATTGCCCGTTTCAATAATTAGCCACGTTTGACAAATTACACTGAAGAACAACCCAATGTTATGCTACGGATTGGTACATTTAATTCCACACTTTTTTGTCCTCACGGGTGGGGTTTGTGGCCAGTTGACACAAATGGTTGTCAAGCTTGTTTTCTTAATTCCACACCAGGGTTTAAAACAAGCCGACCCGACCCCCGATATTCACATTCTCAACATTCAGGTATTGTTACCACCTATGCGGTGGGGAAATTTTGTTAACAATGGTTGGAACATTCCACACTGTCTGCAGTGAAACAGCACCTTTCTCTCCTGTCCAAAGACATGGACTTATCATATTTTTTTTAGGCCATGGGTCTCTATGTTCTAAAAGTTTTATTTATGCTTCCTATAATAAAAGTTGGAAATTATCTCAAATGGAAGCTGCCGCACGTTTGAGACAGATCAATCAAGATAATTTGGAAAAAGTGCTTGCTGTTGTTGATAATAGTATTATTACACTGTCTGATTTCAACCAGACACCCCCATACACAAGTTCAGCAGGTGCATAAACCAACCAAGCTATCTTACTGCCATTAGAACAAGTGCCCTGCTTGTTATCCACAGACCACCCCAGCAGGCACTGGACTTCATGACCTCTCTGTGGGACTGGACAGTGAAACCTGCAGGTGACAGGTTATGACAAGGGCTCTACTCACCTCTTTATTGACAGCTTCTCGAGCTCTTTTTGTGCAACTCACAGACCTCAATACTGGGACAGGTTTGAAGGTTTCAAGAATGATCCTACCCTTTCCACTATAGTCCACCCTGACACTTGCATGGCCCCCACAGCTCATTTCCCCTCGCCTCCATTCGCCTTTTGTTTCTCCCATTCTTGTGTGTTTGGTGCTGCACATGCAATAAAAACATGCAAAGTAAACACTGAAAAACAGTGTTATGTGTCTTGATGCAGACGCTGCAGTTTAAACAATGAGAAACAACTGGTTTTAAAAAGTTATAAAAGCAGCAGAAATACATCAACGGCATCAAAAAATAAACACTGACAACTGGACCCCCTCCCCTTCCAGCTCAACGACTGGATCCTACTCAAAGGGAAACATTACTCTTACACCATATTTGCTCACTGGACCAGAGCACATGCCCCACCCACAATACCCCTGTCACGTGGGCAACCCCACAACCAAAGACAAGCACGAAAATAACACATAATTGTTAAAACAAACATCACATTCCACCATAAAATGACATCACACCCAATACCTCATCATGACAGCTACTAATATCAACTTCACAAGGATGAGAGGCTGAGACAGGCTTGCTGGGGTCTAAGGCTGTATGTAGAGATGAAAGATAAAGATGGAACATACAAAAGGGGAGGTGGAGGGAACGGAGAGAAAAGCAAGTCAGGATGGCCAGTGGTCCAAGACGCTGTGTTCAGGTCAGAGTCTCCTCTGGAGGCGTGGGTTCGAATCCCACTTCTGACATTCCTGTGTTTACTCTAATTTGTGACAAAGCGTCACACATCAATAAGACAACCTAAACAGCAACTAAAAAACTCAAAATGAATGTGGAGTAATGAGGCTACCGCCTCGGTATCGAAAAACTCACCACTGTCAGAAGGAATCTGACAGACGAAAACAAGACACAGACGGAGAGAAAGAGGAAACTGTGGGAGAGGGAAGGGATGGTGCAGAGGGTAGAGAGGGAGGCAGAGGGAAGGGGCGGCAGAACAGCTGCTGTCTCATTTATAGCAATATAGCCCAGTCACAGGCCGAAGACCCTCCGGGAGCAGTGGAGGAGTTGTGAACAATCACTCTGTATATACATCTATCTATAGCTATTTCTAGACTTAGTTGTATCTATTGCGAACTCGCCCGAAGGTATGACCGCCTTACACGAGCACCACTAGTTCTATTACTCAAGGGTACATTCATTTTTTGTGGAAGACACGGGGAAGATAAGTAATATGCCGAAAATCACAGGATGAAGAGCAGACGCCGAGATTCGAACCTTGTTTCCCACTTTCCGAATCGGAAGCTCTGGTCCTTACGGCACAATAACACCATAAACAAGAGTGGGGAAAACGCCCTCAACCAGTAACTTCCTCGGTTCCAGCCCTCCCACACCGACAACTCACCTGAAGCAGATCACACGGCGCGCTCACTTCACACAGCACTTCGGGATAAAATAATTCAACTGTCTGTGTCTGCCATCCAGCGATGGTGAGAAGTTGCTGGACGGAGGATAAGGAGAGGAGCCTAGCCTTCGTCTCCTTGGATACACAATAGATGCGCCCCTCTGCCCCCTTGCGACCTGTGGTGCAGCCTCCTGTAGGGGTGTGTGAAGTAAGTGCCTTCCTGCCCAAAACACCCCCTCACCACGTACTTGCCCCCCCCCCCCTGTCCTGGCTGCACCCAGACTGTAGTCTCTTCCCTCCATCCCTGGAGCTCTTCTCCTGCCAGGCTCTGTCCTGCCCCCCCCCTCTCCTGCCAGGCCTCTGTCCTCCCCCCCACCCCACCCCTCTCCTGCCAGGCCTCTGTCCCCCCCCCCACCCCTCTCCTGCCAGGCCTCTGTCCTGCCCCTCCCCCTGCAGACCCTCCCCCGCCCACAAATTCTTGCTGTGGCGGCTGTTCACCTATTCTCACAGCCCCCTCCGTTCCCCCTGCAAATTCCTGGGAAAGGGGGGGTGGGGGATGCTTTTCTTTCCCAGCCGCCGGTAGGAGGTTGGGCGCGGCGCCTCCACCTCAGATATACTCAGTGAAGCGCTTTGGTTAGAAGTGAACACTTCAAGGCAGCCGCTCCGTGCGCCCCATGTGCCACTTGTAAAGGATGGCACCCCTGGTCCATAGAGCAGGGACCCACCGGGCATCGTTTGGGGTTTCAGAATTAAATGTGCATTAGGATAAAAGCTCGGTGCCTGAATCCACGCCATGGATGTGACGTCAAGAGAGCAGATTACAAAACGAGTATTGTCTCGTAGATATTACAACCGTTTGGTGTGATGAGGACATAGTCTTTTTAAGCCCTGCGCCCAGGGTCGGATTGTTAAAGCGGGCACTCGGGCAATGGCCGAGGGGCCGGTATCCGAGTTCAGGCTGTGGGTTGCTTTTTTGGGCAGCCTGTGGCCGATTTGGGCGATGTCTGTTGTTTGGATGCTGCCAGCGGCCCAGTGGGTGCTGAGTGGCCTTTCTGGAGGCAGATGGGTGTCCATTACCTGTCTTTTATCAACGGGCAGAGGTGTCACTCTGTCTCTCCTGGGCCGGCCCATTTATGTATGCATATATTGCGCTGGGGCAGGGGCCTGAGCAGAAGTGGCCTCACTTGTTTTCAGGTTTGTTTCACCAGTGTGAACTAACCCGTGCATTTATTTTATCTAAGTAAAGTTAAGAAAACATGCCTCTGTCTTTTTAGTATAGATAAGAGACATTCCTCGGTCTTTTTATAAAACTTCGCCGAAGCAGTGTTTTGCGGAAAGGCAATATGCAAATGAGGGCCACTTTTTTTTAGGTGCCCGGCCGATTTTTAATCCCGATCCAAACCTGCCAGGCCTGTTCACAGACCTCCCCCTCCCTATGGTAGGAGGGCGGCACATCACACTGATGGGGAAGAGGGAGTATCGGTGAACTTACCTCTGTGAGGACCACCCAAGGAAGTTAAACACGTGACGCACAGGTCTGTCCTATAGTAATACACATCCCTCCTTTATTGGGATGACTTGGTAGGTAAAGGGCAGAGGCGCAACTAGAGCCAAATTTCGGGGGGGGGGGGGGCTAAGAAAAAGTTTCGGAGGGGGGGGGGGGTAATTGTAATTCTTCCAGCAATCGGCAGAGTGGAGATGCAGGGGCTCTAAGAAGGGGTGAAAACACAGCAAAGCCTCGTTAACAAGCAAATGGTCTTTTAAATTTTTATTTTTGTATTTTTTTTATTTTAAAGGTTTTATATAGCGCTGGCTAGACCCGGAGGTATCAGAGCGCTTTACATGAGTATCAGACCATAGTTGCAGGTTACATCGTTATAAAGGTTACACAGTTGTTAGAGCATGGCAACATAGTTACATGTAAGGTCGAGATAGACAATAAGGACATGTACGTAAGGGAAAAAGCAGGCAAGGGGAGAGATTCAGGGGAGGGGGTAGGAGCAGGGGAAGAAACAGAGAATGAAGGAGGGAAAGAGGAGGGGAGGGTGAGAGACACAGCATGGAAAGAGGAGGGGGAGGGTGACGGGGACACAAACCGGTAGACGAGTCAAAGCTGCGTCCAAAGTCCAGTAAGCTGTGATCCCAGGGGAAGTGGTATCATTTCCCCATCTCCGCTGCGTGAGGCTCCCTTTACGCAGTTGACTCTCTCAGAGGGGTCTCTGAGACTCCAAGGTCTACCTACTGGATCCTTCCCCAAAAGGGGAGAGGGAGTGCTTTGGCAAGGGGCGCCATACCAAACCTCAACTGTGAGTGGCTCCCTTGGCGCTGTGGACTCTCTCAGCGGGTTCGCTGAGACTCCAGAGTATACTTATTGGATCTTTCCCCAACAAGGGGAGAAGGAGTGCCTAGTCAAAGGGCACGAAGGACAGGGGGCTGGGCGGTGAAGCAGGCAAGGGGAGGGATTCAGGGGAGAGGGGATAGGAGCAAAGGAAGTAGACAAAGAAAAGAGTACTAAATGGGAACAAACAACATCAGTTTGGGGAATAGAGTGTTTTCTCTCTGTGGCCATGAGTTTGCCCGATCTCTAAGGTAAAAACCTAGCACAGGCTATTCCAGAAGCTTGTGTTTCCAGGTCCATCTCTCTCGTGTCTACCGAATTGACGTCTTGTTGGAGCGTGGGCATGCGCGTGGTCGGATCTGTCCGGAGCTGGTCGATGGAGGCTTTCATGTCTTGATTTAGCTCAGCGCGTAGTTCAGCCTTAAAATCGCGCAATGAGGATAATAAGTCGTCTTTGGTGAGGGCCATGACGCTCATAGACTCCCCTTGGTCAAGCCGCTGTCGTTTGTCTTCTTATAACTTATCAACACCAAGCTTTGTGGTTAATTGAAGTGCCCCCAGATCCTTTCCTTCGATTCTTTCTACGCCAATTGATCGATCCTTCGCTCTTTTCAATGGGAGATTTTGGGACTACTCCAGTTATTTTCGTGTCTGCACCCTCAGCAAAACGAAAAAAATACGAAAGAAACTGAGCACTTTTCTTCTTTCCCTTTCAGCCTGTTCCATGTGCACACACTCCGGTGCAGCAGCAGGTTAATCTCCTCCGATTTTTAATCCCGATCCAAACCTGCCTGGCCTGTTCACAGACCTCCCCCTCCCCATGGTAGGAGGGCGGCACAGCACACTGATGGGGAAGAGGGAGTATCGGTTGGTTTTCTCTTACATTGTAGGTGAACTTACCTCTGTGAGGACCACCCAAGGAAGTTAAACACGTGACGCACAGGTCTGTCCTATAGTAATACACATCCCTCCTTTATTGGGATGACTTGGTAGGTAAAGGGCAGAGGCGTAACTAGAGCCAAATTTCGGGGGGGGACTAAGAAAAAGTTTCGGAGGGGGGTAATTGTAATTCTTCCAGCAATCGGCAGAGTGGAGATGCAGGGGCTCTAAGAAGGGGTGAAAACACAGCAAAGCCTCGTTAACAAGCAAATGGTCTTTTAAATTTTTATTTTTGTATTTTTTTTATTTTAAAGGTTTTATATAGCGCTGGCTAGACCCGGAGGTATCAGAGCGCTTTACATGAGTATCAGACCATAGTTGCAGGTTACATCGTTATAAAGGTTACACAGTTGTTAGAGCATGGCAACATAGTTACATGTAAGGTCGAGATAGACAATAAGGACATGTACGTAAGGGAAAAAGCAGGCAAGGGGAGAGATTCAGGGGAGGGGGGTAGGAGCAGGGGAAGAAACAGAGAATGAAGGAGGGAAAGAGGAGGGGAGGGTGAGAGACACAGCATGGAAAGAGGAGGGGGAGGGTGACGGGGACACAAACCGGTAGACGAGTCAAAGCTGCGTCCAAAGTCCAGTAAGCTGTGATCCCAGGGGAAGTGGTATCATTTCCCCATCTCCGCTGCGTGAGGCTCCCTTTACGCAGTTGACTCTCTCAGAGGGGTCTCTGAGACTCCAAGGTCTACCTACTGGATCCTTCCCCAAAAAGGGGAGAGGGAGTGCTTTGGCAAGGGGCGCCATACCAAACCTCAACTGTGAGTGGCTCCCTTGGCGCTGTGGACTCTCTCAGCGGGTTCGCTGAGACTCCAGAGTATACTTATTGGATCTTTCCCCAACAAGGGGAGAAGGAGTGCCTAGTCAAAGGGCACGAAGGACAGGGGGCTGGGCGGTGAAGCAGGCAAGGGGAGGGATTCAGGGGAGAGGGGATAGGAGCAAAGGAAGTAGACAAAGAAAAGAGTACTAAATGGGAACAAACAACATCAGTTTGGGGAATAGAGTGTTTTCTCTCTGTGGCCATGAGTTTGCCCGATCTCTAAGGTAAAAACCTAGCACAGGCTATTCCAGAAGCTTGTGTTTCCAGGTCCATCTCTCTCGTGTCTACCGAATTGACGTCTTGTTGGAGCGTGGGCATGCGCGTGGTCGGATCTGTCCGGAGCTGGTCGATGGAGGCTTTCATGTCTTGATTTAGCTCAGCGCGTAGTTCAGCCTTAAAATCGCGCAATGAGGATAATAAGTCGTCTTTGGTGAGGGCCATGACGCTCATAGACTCCCCTTGGTCAAGCCGCTGTCGTTTGTCTTCTTATAACTTATCAACACCAAGCTTTGTGGTTAATTGAAGTGCCCCCAGATCCTTTCCTTCGATTCTTTCTACGCCAATTGATCGATCCTTCGCTCTTTTCAATGGGAGATTTTGGGACTACTCCAGTTATTTTCGTGTCTGCACCCTCAGCAAAACGAAAAAAATACGAAAGAAACTGAGCACTTTTCTTCTTTCCCTTTCAGCCTGTTCCATGTGCACACACTCCGGTGCAGCAGCAGGTTAATCTCCTCCGATTTTTAATCCCGATCCAAACCTGCCTGGCCTGTTCACAGACCTCCCCTCCCCATGGTAGGAGGGCGGCACAGCACACTGATGGGGAAGAGGGAGTATCGGTTGGTTTTCTCTTACATTGTAGGTGAACTTACCTCTGTGAGGACCACCCAAGGAAGTTAAACACGTGACGCACAGGTCTGTCCTATAGTAATACACATCCCTCCTTTATTGGGATGACTTGGTAGGTAAAGGGCAGAGGCGTAACTAGAGCCAAATTTCGGGGGGGGCTAAGAAAAAGTTTCGGAGGGGGGGTAATTGTAATTCTTCCAGCAATCGGCAGAGTGGAGATGCAGGGGCTCTAAGAAGGGGTGAAAACACAGCAAAGCCTCGTTAACAAGCAAATGGTCTTTTAAATTTTTATTTTTGTATTTTTTTTATTTTAAAGGTTTTATATAGCGCTGGCTAGACCCGGAGGTATCAGAGCGCTTTACATGAGTATCAGACCATAGTTGCAGGTTACATCGTTATAAAGGTTACACAGTTGTTAGAGCATGGCAACATAGTTACATGTAAGGTCGAGATAGACAATAAGGACATGTACGTAAGGGAAAAAGCAGGCAAGGGGAGAGATTCAGGGGAGGGGGTAGGAGCAGGGGAAGAAACAGAGAATGAAGGAGGGAAAGAGGAGGGGAGGGTGAGAGACACAGCATGGAAAGAGGAGGGGGAGGGTGACGGGGACACAAACCGGTAGACGAGTCAAAGCTGCGTCCAAAGTCCAGTAAGCTGTGATCCCAGGGGAAGTGGTATCATTTCCCCATCTCCGCTGCGTGAGGCTCCCTTTACGCAGTTGACTCTCTCAGAGGGGTCTCTGAGACTCCAAGGTCTACCTACTGGATCCTTCCCCAAAAGGGGAGAGGGAGTGCTTTGGCAAGGGCGCCATACCAAACCTCAACTGTGAGTGGCTCCCTTGGCGCTGTGGACTCTCTCAGCGGGTTCGCTGAGACTCCAGAGTATACTTATTGGATCTTTCCCCAACAAGGGGAGAAGGAGTGCCTAGTCAAAGGGCACGAAGGACAGGGGGCTGGGCGGTGAAGCAGGCAAGGGGAGGGATTCAGGGGAGAGGGGATAGGAGCAAAGGAAGTAGACAAAGAAAAGAGTACTAAATGGGAACAAACAACATCAGTTTGGGGAATAGAGTGTTTTCTCTCTGTGGCCATGAGTTTGCCCGATCTCTAAGGTAAAAACCTAGCACAGGCTATTCCAGAAGCTTGTGTTTCCAGGTCCATCTCTCTCGTGTCTACCGAATCGACGTCTTGTTGGAGCGTGGGCATGCGCGTGGTCGGATCTGTCCGGAGCTGGTCGATGGAGGCTTTCATGTCTTGATTTAGCTCAGCGCGTAGTTCAGCCTTAAAATCGCGCAATGAGGATAATAAGTCGTCTTTGGTGAGGGCCATGACGCTCATAGACTCCCCTTGGTCAAGCCGCTGTCGTTTGTCTTCTTATAACTTATCAACACCAAGCTTTGTGGTTAATTGAAGTGCCCCCAGATCCTTTCCTTCGATTCTTTCTACGCCAATTGATCGATCCTTCGCTCTTTTCAATGGGAGATTTTGGGACTACTCCAGTTATTTTCGTGTCTGCACCCTCAGCAAAACGAAAAAAATACGAAAGAAACTGAGCACTTTTCTTCTTTCCCTTTCAGCCTGTTCCATGTGCACACACTCCGGTGCAGCAGCAGGTTAATCTCCTCCGATTTTTAATCCCGATCCAAACCTGCCTGGCCTGTTCACAGACCTCCCCCTCCCCATGGTAGGAGGGCGGCACAGCACACTGATGGGGAAGAGGGAGTATCGGTTGGTTTTCTCTTACATTGTAGGTGAACTTACCTCTGTGAGGACCACCCAAGGAAGTTAAACACGTGACGCACAGGTCTGTCCTATAGTAATACACATCCCTCCTTTATTGGGATGACTTGGTAGGTAAAGGGCAGAGGCGTAACTAGAGCCAAATTTCGGGGGGGGGGGACTAAGAAAAAATTTCGGGGGGGGGGCTAATTCTTCCAGCAATCGGCAGAGTGGAGATGCAGGGGCTCTAAGAAGGGGTGAAAACACAGCAAAGCCTCGTTAACAAGCAAATGGTCTTTTAAAGACCTGTGAGGTACTCGGGTGCGGCTGTGTGTGTGCCCGGGAAGCTGTCTCAGCCCGGGCTGACACACATGACGCGGGGGGGGGGAGGGGCTGAAGCCCTTTGAGCCCAATGGGAGTTGCGCGCCTGGTAAAGGGAGGCCTGAACCCTGTAAACCCAAGGAAGAGGGCCGGCCTCACGGCCTGGGGGAATGACATACACCAAGAGCAGTGGCGGCTGGTGGATTTTAAAATTGGTAGGGCGGGAACTTTAGAGATAAATGTAACATGCGAGCGAGCGAAGAGACAGACCCTGAAATAAAAAAGTGGAATAAGAGGGGATTCTATCCCTGCAAGAAATGTTTGAAAATTGTTTACTCAAATGGCTGCAGGGTAGGACTGGGACATAAAGTAGGACAGGCACCAAAATAAAATTGGTGCCTCATTAGTGAATTAGATAGCCTAAGAAGTGGCCCATGTTTGCAGCCTGGGGCTGTTTTGAACTTGTAAACGTATGATGCGTAAGTGTTTTGCAAGCTATAGATGACTACATGCATCTGTCCTTTGTGTTTGTTTTATTATCAGCGAAACCAACAGTAAAAATCGGCCCAGTAGACTATATAACACGCACACAAACAGAAAAAAAAACGACCCACACACTCACTAGTTAGACCACCTCATCGGGCACTGCCTGACTGCACTGTAGGCCAGTCCGACCATGAATGGCGGATTTTACTATATACATTTACAACAAATTTTTGCATACAAAAGTAGATGCAAATAGGGCATTTCACAGCACAAGTGTCAAGAAAACATAAGAAGCAACTAAGTGTTGCTGCTCCTCTCCGTCCCTCTGTGGTTGGAAGTTTGTACTGCATGATGTCATAATGGATGCAGTATATTCTGTGCCTGACCTGTTTAGTACGAATGTCTGATTTTGTGGCATCCTTCCTGTGTATTTGGAAGGTTGCACTGTGTGATGTCATAATTCCTGTGAGGCTCTTCTGTTCACTTTGGTCTGCTGTTGCACGGTTGGCTTACAACCTTTCTCAAGCCTCCTTCATGGGAACAAGCGACCACAACTGCAATTACAAGCAGCACAGCATGGTGCAGCGTACGTTCCAGGGACACTATTGCAAGCAAGAAATAACCCCCCCCCCCTCCAACTCCCTAACTTGCTAGTATATTTTGGAATCAATGGGCCCTGATGCTACTTCACCAGCTGCACTATTGATAACTATGCCCCTGCAAAATGTAATTTCTATCTCATGAAAGGTAAGGGATCGATTTGTGCAAGTGCCCAGCCTTCCAGAGCCTTGGTAGCACAATCTATAAAGTCCACCCAGTCCTGTGTCTGTGCCTTTTGGGTATCTCTGAACTTTAACCTGTATTGTTCAGTTGTTAGGCCAAACCCATCTATCAGTGCACTCTTCAGGACATGGTAACCATCAGCATCCTCTTCTCTAACAGTGAGGAGCTTGTCTCTACCTTTGTCTGCAAAGGAGAGCCCCAAGATTGCTGCCCACGGTTCCTGTGGGACCCTCTGTACTTTACAGGCCCTCTCAAGAGCAGTTATCCACTTGTGGATGTCATCCCCACTCTGGTAGGGAGGGACAATCTTGTTCAGGTTCCTATGGTCATGAGTATGTTCTCTACCTCTAGGGACACTGTTGCTGCCACCATGGGGCTCTAGCCCCAACTTTCTTGAAGCTTTCTGAAGCTCCAGGGATTCCCTATCCAATGCCAACTGCTCTCTTCTGATCCTAAGCTTAGCTTCTTCAAATTTGAGCAGTCTGCATTTCCTCTCATGGAAGGATTCTCTTCTCTGAGAAGATACAGCAGTCCCTATGGATGCACCAGAATGGTTAGACTCCAGGGAAGGAGATCTAGACCTTCTTGGCCATCCTACAACTCTTCCAGGTGGAAAAAAGAGAGGGCCATTGTGGCCTTCTTCCCCACCATCCTGAGGAGTTGCATTTTCCAGGGTAGGGTCATTGTCACCCTCCTGGTCAGCTTCAGAGGTCAGGTCCTGGTCATCATCTGTCCTGAGCCCTGCCTCATCTGCTGCCCCACCCAACCTGCCTACCCCATCAGACCCTGAGGTCTTCCTGAGATCATCCAATAGCAGTACCTCTATGAGGCGTTGGGTGTTTGCGCTTTTTCCTGTCTTCACCCTCCTAGCTGTGCACAATGCTCTCAATTCCAAGAAGTGGAGATTGTCATATCTAGTTGGCAGAAGTCCACTGACTTCTGGCAGAGGCCCACTGGCTTCTGGTTTTGAAGACATCACTAGTGTGGTGTGGTGTGTGCACCTACCTACTCTAGTGTGGCCTACTAAACTCTCTTGAGTTGTAGAAAGGGTGTGCTAAGCCCTTAACACACAACTCTAAGTTCAGTAGAATTTACTGTAATTTTAAGCTTGAATTTATATGTACCTCAAGTACCTTTAGTGGTTTTCAGTTAGTAATTCAAATGAGATTATCTGGTAAAACAATGGCAAACTTGAATCCCAACCGCTGCACACCAATGTGAGAAGTTGGCCTGGTATATGCTGTCCACTAGTTATAGTGGGCACCTTGCACCAGTCCAAACAGCCCCTTAGAGGTGATAGGTTAAAGACAACCTTTATTGAAAGCTATCCTAGTGGTAGCTATGGAGAGCAGCCTTCAGGCTAAGTCTTGAAGGAATGTAAAGCAGCTTGTTTTACCAGTTTATAATCTCTTGAATGACCAAATGAAAGGAGAACCACACAATGTATATATATAAAATATATGTATTTATTCTAAACACTCCCTACTAGTCTCTTTATGAGGCTAGAGCTCAAAGCACACGATTTACAAGCAATCAATCAACAGTAAACAGCACAATACATGATAGGCTCCAGGGGGAGACCAAACCATATACTAAGTAAGTGGTATAAGAACCACGACTTGACTAGACACAAGGCCTAGTGCCTTATAATCCCTGGGACCCCAAGGAACCACCCAAGGTAGTGACACAGGGGACCCACGGAGGAGGTGTGCAGTGTAAGAACACAGCCGCGGGACTCCGTTAGCTTCTATGGGGAAAGTCGCGGTTGGATTTTCAAAGTTAAAGGACACTTAGAAATGGACTAGGACCAAACCCTCTTGGACTTAGACAGTTTTATGGTCAACACCCTCGGGAGCACCGGAGTACTCGAGTTACCTCACCCAGGGAAGCTGGGTGCATAGGTGTCAAATGGTGTCGGGTCGCGTCGTCGTTTTCAATGGCAGCTTGCAGAGAAGTGCTGCTGCCGGGAAGATGCGAAGTGTCCGAAGAGATCCAAGCCTGGATCGGAGATGTGAAGAACCTGAAAGCAGAGGGGACAGAGTCTGGGTCACTAGCCAGTGACCAGGGGCACGATAGACGAATGCCCACCGATGTCGCAGGTTTCAGGTGAAGGAGGTGAAGCTTGACTCTTCAGCCACGAGGACCAGGAGGTGTCGAGGACAACCAGGAGCTGGATTCGAGCTGTTCCACAAAGGATGTCGAGGTCTGCAGTGTCGGTGCCTGGATTGGACACAACAAGCCTTGGCAACGGCAACCCACGCAGAAAAGAGAAAGATGCTTTGGTGCGGACCAGCAAGGTCTTGGGGACTCCCCTAGCAATGGAGAGTCGGGGCACGTCTGGAGCAACCAGGAAAGCCCAATTGAAGTAAGAGTTGCCTTCACAGGGACCCACCAGTCAACGGACCAGGGATCGCAAAGGTACCTTGAGCGGGAATGCAGAGAGCGGGCTCACGGAACACTCGTGGAATGTAGGCCCACAATCTTCAGTGCAAAAAGGTGCTCGGGGTCTGGGCTATAAGTAACCCAATGCACAGCCTCAAGAGACATTGGGAAGCTGATTCACTTGCAAGTGTGCACGGTGTCCAGGGGTTCCGGTTCCACGGTACCCACAAGGGAGATGCAGACTGGACAGATGCTTCTTTGGTGCCTGCCAAGCAGGGGAGTAACTCCTTTACCCCAAGGGAGATTCTTCAGTCATCTGGCATTAAACAGATTGTCGAAGGTCCAGGATTCAGTTGCATCCAGGAATATCTAAAGTCCTGTAGTCAGGGGTTCCTTCTTTATACCCAAGGAAAGGGTTGGACTAACTCTGGGGACCCACCTATGGGAGGGTTTGGAAAGAGGGGTGGCTACACCCATTTCCTTTGTCCAGTTTCGCGCCAGAGCAGGGGCTGGTAGCCCCTGCAACCGGTTTGAACTGGACTATGCACAGGGACACCAAATGTGCCCCCAGAGCAGACTTCAAAGCACTCTTGGAGTGCACCCACCCAGCCCCAATACACTAAAGCCTGTCTGGGAGGTGGTTACACCTCCCTGTGACAGGAAACCTATTGTCCAGGCCTCCCCTGCCGGAGTTTCAGTCAGCAGCAGGAGGCCAGATTTGTGTCTGTGGCTGGCAGCATCCATTTTGTGATGCCAGGGCTCTGTTAGCTGGTACCGGGTATACCGGTGCTGTCATGTCTCTCCCTCTAGAAGGGTGGGATCATACTCCCACACCAGTTACTGGTGTGGGGGTATGATTCCAAGGTGTTTGACACCAAACACGACATGTTTCCGTGCAGCCATCCCAAAGTTAGCATTTACCGCAAGGTTATAATGCACTTAAGAGTATATGGTCAGGCTGCATCACAGACAACCCCAGAGAATAGATTCCAAAGGCTGCAGAGGGGCTCTGCTCATGCACGGGCACCCTCTCACATAAAACCAAGCACCCTGCCTTCAGGATTGATAAGGCCTGCCATAGGGGTGACTGATAGGTTTATATGTGCAATGATAGGGTGAGATATAGTGAACCTATATCTCTGTAAGGGGTGCATGCACCACCTCACTCAGGCTGCAGTAGCAGACCTATGGTGTAATTTTGGAGGGCCTCTCAGGGCTGGCATAATACATGCTGCAGCCCCTGGTAGGCCTCTGGGGTACCTATGCCCTGGGTACATAGTATACCATATACTAGGGACTTATAAGGGTACCCCAGAATCCAATCTGGAGTGTACCTAAGGTATTGACAATCAATTTAGAGAGGAAGCAGCTAGGCTGGGGTCCTGGTTAGCAGGGCCCCAGCCAGACTAAAGTCAAAAAACAGTGTGACATCAGCAAAAAGTGGGGGTAACTATAAGAAGCAGATCCTACTCTCCTACACTCGGGTTACTGGAGGCGGCATGAGGCAGAGACTCAGGGGGTCGGCTTAGGCAGCAGTCTACCGTAAAGAAAATGAAGATTTCAAATTGCTGTCCCGGTCCAGGCATATTAAAAAGATTCTGGTCCTCCACGTAAAAACCAGCGAGGACAAGGACAGAACTGGCGGACACTGGCGAATGACGACATGGACAAACTGCAATTCCTTTAAGCTGAGCTCCACCAAAAAGAAAGAGAGAGATAAGGCTTTAAAAGCAACAGAGTCGCTCCCATGCCATACCTGGAACTTCCAATCTGTGTGGTATGTACCCAGGAAAAATGCGGTAACTTTGAACCCGCGTCTGCTGATCTCCTCCCCAGGCCGCATTTGCCTATTATGCCCCAGGGCCCCTTAAAGCAATCGTCCACCATACCTGTTCCAGGGCTGAGCTCCCGCGGCCGCGCGCACTTCTTTCTGTTCTGGAGTCTCAGACTCTTCCCATTACTGTTCAATCTAGGAGCATTTTGTAAATGTCTTTTCATTGTTACCATGGTATGGAACGAAACGGGGTCTGGGATTGAGCGAATTTGAAAGCTAATCACCCTTTTCTGCGCTCTTGCTCCTCTCATTTGTAATATCTTTTTGGCATATTTTCTTGTCCGAGCAATTGTGACTGTGTTCTAATGAGACAAGTACCCAGAGCTCCTAACAACTGGCTCACTGACGTAAATCTACGACACGCCATTTTAGAAACTCGAAAAGAAAAGAAAAGCCTTACGTATTCATGGGGCAATTGAAGTCCACGCGTGGCACACTTGGGAACTGAGTTACTTTAACAGGTTCATGGTATTTTCACAGACAGCTGAAGAAAGGGAATGCAGACAGCACCCTCACCCGATGAATAACTGCCCCAAAACGAAACGTTTCACTTTATCTTACCAGGCCAGCGTTTCCTTAAATTCCCCGAGTTGTGCTGTGCGCTCGTTTACCGTGGCTGTGCAGGCGCGCCTTTCTTCCAACTGGTGCCGGCTGTAGGTCACTTTAGGTCGGGAGTCGGGACTGGTCTGGAGCAGCTTCATGATGTCCGACTGTCCGTCCGTTGCGCGCATAACGAGTCAGCCAAGCCAACACCACGTACACACGTGCTGATAAATTCCGGAATTCGGCAGAAGAGCTGAATGAATTCAATCATAAGCCACGCCCCCAGCAGCTAACAATATCCAATGAAAAAGCCGCCTAACAGTGCGAAGGCGGGAATGCTTCAATTGTTGCCACCCACTGTACTGTGTCGCTGTCGGCCAGCCCCACCCCTTCCCCTTAATGTGAATGAGGCTCTGCTGACCGTGCCCTGGGCCACGTCAGAAGTGCCCCATTTGAAGCCTATTCACTTCTGCACGGTGCAGCCACTCCCATCAGGCTGACGTCACTCTCCTCGCTTGTGCTTCGAGGGGGAGGAATTATCCTCGCCCAGTTCAGCACATGCGTAGGAGGGGACTCTCGTCAGATGGCAAAACAATGATTTTTTTCAACATATTAAAATGTTGGTCAAGTGGAGCACGAGCACCAAGCAGTGAGCACTGAGCATGCCATTTAAAGCTGCTCCAGTGCTCCATGGTGCTGTTAATTTTCTCCCTTTTCTCGCTCCGAAGCTGGGAGGGCAATGCCCCCTACGCCCGTTACTACCAGCCGCCCCTGACCAAGAGACTGAAGGCTGGGGGGCGTGGACGTCATCTACTGAGGCTATAGAACAACATTGGGTGAATATTTCTAGGGTTGGTTGTGGGGCTCAATCAATCAATAATTACTTAATTCGATTGGCTTCAGCAATCATAAAAGTACGGTAAAAACAATCCTACAAAGAATTTAAGAACATCAATTAGTATCATTAAATAAGTACTATGCAATTCAAACTCAAGCATAAGCGTAATACACTGCTATTAAAAATCTCGACACATGCCAACAAACAGTCACGTTTTCAAAAAATTGTAGATATAAAAGGGCAGGTCTTGCTTGTTTAAAATTCAGCTGTGCAAATAATGGGCGTATATACGGATGACGCAAATTGGCCCATTTAGGGCAAATTAGTACGATGTGTAAAGTGTCCAGTGCAGAAGACTCATCACAGGAAGAAACAGGAGGGTTTTGTGGGCTTTGCCATCCTGCCACAAGCTGCAGAAACATATTCAGTCGAAAATATGTTAAAAATCTTCTATGGTTCACCGGCATATCCAGTGTTAGATAAAATTCCGTTCTGTCACTACATTTGGCCATAGCATGATGTATGCAACAGCATTTACGCTGTGAGTCTTGCAGTCTGGGTTCTTGTGTGTACAAAAAATATACTTTTTTGACTTCTGCAGTGACTAATTTGGGTATTTTCTCAGGTGAGTTAAAAACATGCAATAGGCCCAGATTAGACAGGGTAGTTTTTATATAGCTCAACCGTGGTATACACAAACCATAATGCAGACTCAAACAGTCTCTTTATATTAGTCTATTAAAATCCAGTTCTTTTTTAGCCCGTACAGAGCACCATAATAGTATCGGGCACAGGCGTATATAGTCAACGAAATAACCTGCCCCTATCTCTTCATGAACTATTTCTGCTGGGACACTGTGTGGGATGCGTAACAATTTCCTTAGGTATTTGTTTTCTGCCGTTTGTATTAAAGTAGAAGATTTGAAACCCCATAAATTACAGTCGGGACACTTAACGTTATAGAGGTGTAATATGGACTGTATCTGACTGTGACCTAAACGCCTGGAGAAAGCATCGATACTAAAAGACACCCTGTTAAAGGACTGAGTGCGTGATTTCAATAGTGGCGCCCAGGACAGTCTATCCTCCAGCGGTATGCCTAGGTCACTGAACCGGCCCACCGTACCTATATTGTTATCCTGCATCACATATTTTCTAGTCTTGGTCCCTATGGGTCCTAAAGTCATAGTGTACGATGTGGTCAAATTAATTTTTAATCCCAAGTTTTCCATAAATTCATAAATTTGGTTCAATAAAGACTGCAGGCCATTAGCTGTCCGGGAAATAAGAACGTTATCATCTGCATCCTATCCTGGGGATGTCTTTACGATTGTCCCTTAAACACCGATCTAATTGATTATTATATAAAATAAAAAGATAAGGAGCTAAAATACAACCCTGACGGACCCTTCTCCCCAGTTTAAAGTGCTTAGCGCACTCTCATGATGGGCCAAATCTTACCATCGCCTCAAGCCCTGTGCGTAGGTTGTGCAAAAGGGCAACTATGGCTTCATCCATCCCCATGTCCCTCAGTACAGCCCATAGCTTCGATCTTACCACTGTGTCAAATGCGGTGCTGAGGTCCATGAAGGCTAAGTGTATACTTTCATTTTTAGCCACCGTATACTTGTTACCTATGAGATATAGATTCATGTTCTGTTCAATCGTGTCACGTCCCAGCCTGAATCCATGCTGTATGTCTGATAGAATATTATTATCACTAGCCCAATCTGTTCGACGCTTCAACAAAACCCTACAAACACCTTTACTTCCACATCTATCAAAGAGATCGGACGGTAGCAGGCTGGGTCAGCGCGGTTCCCCATTTTAAAAACAGGTATTATGATCGATTCCTTCCACGAAACTGGAATGTGATCAGGGGCTGCTGCATTCAGATGTTGCGTAAGCAGGAGTGCCGCATACTGGTTTCCTACGGTGAATCTTCACCTGAACAGCGTATCGGGGCTCCGACCGCGTTCTTGATCTTCGCAGCTGTTTGCGCCTCGTTAGCCTGCACTTTAAAAAAAATTGGCAACCCGGTCCTGAAGATGATCCTAACTCAATAGGATCGAAACGTCGTCGACCAACTGACCAGCGCAATTTGTGGCGCATTTCCTAATTATGGTTCACTGAAATGTTTAAATAATTGCTATCCATTGTGATCTATTTTCCTTGTTGAACCATATATTTCTATATAAATTCTTCTTCACTTTGTCACTTCGCGCCTCTCGCTGTTCCACTACTTGTCACTTGCGCCTTCACTTTTTCACGAGCACAACGTGCACCAAGTCCGTTTGGGTTGGCTTTATAACTCATGCCCACAGTGCTGCTATAACTGCTTGTTATAATTTGTTACTGCAAAATATATGATGCCTCGAGCACTTCTTCGAAATTTACAATGAGTCTCCCTTTCTTCCTTCGTGTGATGTCATGTACATACATGTCCTAATTGTCTATTCTTCAATGATAACAGTTGAGACATTGTTGCTAGTGAATAGCTCATTAAATAGCGGCTGATTTACTACCCTCCAGAAGTCTGCCCTATTCCTTGTGTTGCTGGCCTCCTTAAGCTTATCCCACGCTTCTCTCTTCAGGGCATCTAGTCTTTCCTTACGGGCTAACGCGTAAGCCTGCCTGGCTGCTTTGACTGCACGTCAGCCACGTTGTAGATTTTAATGCTATCATCAGATCTTTATGGGCCTTTGAACAATTCTTTTCGAACCATTTAGGACCTGAACGAATAACCTTAACATCATATCTGGTTAGGGCTCGCTGAGTCTCTTTGCAGATCGTGGAAAAGGAGGCTAGAATGGCCAGATCATATGCATCTATGTTCAAACAGACCTCAAATTCGCGACTCCACTTCTGGACCAGATTCCTTAAAAAGTCCTCCGGGAGTACTTTCCCCCAACTAATACGCCTCTGGTAATTAACAGTGTAGGAGAGTAGGATCTGCTTCACATGGGTACCCCCACTTTTTGCTGATGCTTCACTGTTTTTCGACCTTAGTCTGGCTGGGGCCCTGCTAATCAGAACCCCAGCCTAGCTGCTTCCTCTCTAAAATGGTTTCCATGTGCCTTAGGCACATCTCTAATTGGAATCTGGAGTGCCCTTATAAGTCCCTAGTATATGGTATACTATGTACCAAGGGCATAGGTACCTCAGAGGCCTACCAGGGGCTGCAGCATGTATTGTGCCACCCCTGGAAGGCCATCCAAAATGACACCACAGGTCTGCTACTGCAGCCTGGGTAAGGTGGTGCATGCACTCCTTACTGTGATATAGGTTACCTATATCACTACATACCTACACACATATAAACCTATAAGTCACTCCTATGGCAGGCCTTGTCAATCCTGAAGGCAGAGTGCATGGTTCCTATGTGAGAGGGTGCCCCTGCATGAGCAGGGCCCCTCTGCAGTGGTCGGAGACCCTTCTCTGATGCTGTTTGTAGTGCAGCCTGACCATATACTCTTAAGTGCATTATAACCTCGCGTTAAATGCTAACTTTGGGATGGCTGCACAGAAACATGTCGTGTTTGGTGTCAAACATCTTGGAATACTACCCCCCCGCCAATTCTGGTGGCGGGGGTAGCATTCCACCCTTCTAGAGGGAGAGACATGTTATCCCTGGCTTGCCCGGTAACTTCTTTCCAAAGCCCCAGCATCACAAAATGGATGCTGCTGCCACAGACACAAGTCTGGCCTCCTGCTGCTGACCGAAACTCCGGCAGGGGAGGCCTGGACAATAGGTTTCCTGTCCCAGGGAGGTGTGACCACCTCCCCAGACAGGATAATGTGTATTGGGGCTGGGCGGGAGCACTCTCTGGTGCTTTGAAGTCCTGCACTGGGGGCACATTTGGTGTCCCTGTGCATACCCCAGTTCAAACCGGATCAGGGGCTTCCAGCCCCTGCTTTGGCGTGAACTGGACAAAGGGAAAGGGGTGTAGCCACCCCTCTGCCCTGACCCACCCATAGGTGGGGCCACAGAGTAGTCCAACCCCTAAACTGAGTATAAGTATAGGAACCCAGTCCTTAGGACTTTAGATTATCCCTGGACGAAACTCTGACACAGAATCCTGGACCTTCGATGCTCTACTACAAGATTAGAGGACTGAAGAATCTCCCTTGGGGTCAAGGAGTGACTCCCCTGCTTGGCAGGCACCAAAGAAGCATCTGTCCGGTCTGCATCTCTGAAGCTCCCGTCGGACGCCGAAGTCTTTGCATCACCAGAGGTGGATTCCCAGACTTCCCCGAGGCTGCCCTGAGTGCCCAGCAAAGCTGAGGCCCGTAGCTGTTGTGGGTAACGTGGGACCATGACCCCTGGACACCGAGCACATTTGCAAGTGCATCCTCTTCCTGGACTCCCATGAAGTTGTGCTTTGGGCTCCGAGTAGCCCCAGCCTCCAGCACCAACTGCACCGAAGATCACTGGCCTCCACTCCACGAGTGTCCTGTGAGCCAGCTCCACGTGCACCATCTTGAGGCTCCTTCGCGGTTGCTAGTCCGTTGGCTAGTAGCCCTCCACGAAGGCCAATCCTTTTCTTCTTGGGCTCCCTGGTTGCTCCAGGCTTGCCCTCACTTACCCTTGCTGGGTGAGTTCCTCAGACCTTGCTGGTCTGCACCATCGTCAATCTTCATCTTCATCTAGACTTGCCGTTGCCAAGGCTTGTTGGGTCCAATCCGGTCGCCGACGCCTCAGCACTCGACAGACATTATGTACCAGCCCGAATCCTGCTCCTGGTTGCCGACAACGCCTCCTGGACCTCGTGGCTGCAGAGACAAGACCGTCAACCAACCTGAAGCACCCGACATCGGTGGGCATCTGCTCATCGCCTTCCTGGTCACTGGGTAGTGACCCAGACTCTGTCCCCTCTGCTTTCAGGTTCTTCAGATCTCCGATCCACTCTTGGATCCACCCGGACACTTTCCACTTGTCCGCCAGCAGCACTTTGCAGCAGATCGCCATTCAAATCGACGACGAAACCCGACCCCGAAAGGCACCTATGCACCCGGCTTCCCTGGGTGAGGTAACACGAGTACTCCGGTGCTCCCGTGGGTAGAGACTCTAGAACGACCTAGTTCTCAAAGGGTTTGCTCCAAGTCCTTCTTTAAGTGTCCCTTTTCTTTAAATTTCCAACCGCGACTTTCTCCATTGAAGTTAACGGTGATTCGCGGCTGTGTTTACACACTGCACGCGTCCTCCGTGGGTCCCCTGTGTCACTACCTTGGGTGGTTCCTTGTGGTCCAAGCACTTCTACAGGCTCTAGGCCTAGTGTCTAGCTCAGTCGTGGTTCTTATACCACTTTATTGGTATATGGTTTGGTACGCCCCTAGGGCCCGAACGTGTATTTGTGCTTTTACTGTGTTTAAATAACTTCTAACTTATGTACTTCGAACTCTAGCCTCATAAAGAGACTAGAGGGGTGTGTTTAGCAATAAATACATATATTTTGAATATATACCTGGTGTGGTCCTCTTTCATTTGGTCACTCAAGAGATTATAGACTGGTAAAACAAGCTGCTTTACATTCCTTCAAGACTTAGCCTGAAGGCTGCTCTCCATAGCTACCACTAGGATAGCTTTCAATAAGGTTGTCTTTAACCTATCTCCAATAAGGGGTTGTTTGGACTGGTGCAAGGTGCCCACTATAATTAGTGGACAGCATATACCAGGCCAACTTCTCACAAACAGGTCTTCATGGATGTTGGGCGTCTTTGCTTCAAGATCATTCCAACTCAACTTTGCAGTTATCAGGTAATGATCACTAAAGGTACTCCAAACTATTTTAAAATCTTCCAAATACTGAAGCAAGCGAGCAGACACCAAAATATAGTCAATAGCTGAGTTTTTGTTTCTTCCGTTAAAGGTCGGGACAGCCATGGAGGAAGCATACTCTTCTCTGAATAAGAGATTAAAAAGGTTTAGTTCAGAGATTAAAAGGTTAAAATGATCACCTTGACTAGTATGCTTGAAATGAACCCGCTCTAGTTCCTCTGACTGGTCCTGGTCCCTTTCGTCAGCACAGGTGTCGCAGGGATGTAGGTTAAAATCTCCCACCAGCAAAACTATTGGGGAGAAGGACCACTCTAACACGGTCTTTTCATAAAAACTCCTAAACTCTATCTCCAGGGGTATCTTGGAGGAAGGTGAATTGTAAACATTAATTATCAAGATTTTATTATAATGGGCAAACGATAGTAATACTCCCAAAATATTGTTAGATTCAAATGTTATCAATTCAGCAGTACACTCTATTCTCAGGCTTCTAAACGTTGCCAAGCCCCCCGTAGCTCTCCCAAATACGGACGGCTCTGCCTTAACCTGGAAAGCAGTAAACCCATCCATAAATAGATTCCCATCTGCAACCCAGGTTTCTTGAAAACACACTATCCCAAATGTTTTGCAATAATCCATTCCTCAGTTGTCTGCTTGTAGAGTGCTTATCCCTGCAATATTCCAACTTAAAATGGACAGGTTATTTTTTTTCCTACTTGTAGGTGATCCTCACCATGTTTTCCTCCCTGTTTTGTCGTTAACAAACAAGGGCCTATCTATCCTCTGTTAATTCTAACTGTAATGAGTTATTCTCTTCACTGGGCAGTCAATCCACCTCTGCTAAAACATCAAAACGATTGTGTGTTATTCTACCAGGATAATTGTACTTATGCACCATGCCCCCTTTCTTCCCTCTGACTTCCAACTGAGAATCCTCTCTAGCCAACCTTGGAGCCCTAATGGTCTCCTGACTCAGTTGGTCCCCTGGCCTATAAAAATAACCCAACGGCAATAGGACAATATTAGAGAAGTCCACTTGACAACTCAGGTTTCTATAAAACAAACTTTCGACCAAATTGTGAGTACTAAAATTAACAATAATGCAATCTCCAGGAATATCAGGCCTCCCTTGCCCAATCCACCCACCCGCCTTACCATCAAGATGTTATTAGCGAACCTAAGCGGAAAACTTCTATAGCGGCTCAACCAGTTCAATATCTTGTTAAACAATTGTTCGTAAGATTCCTTTTGGCCCCTCCTTAGACTTGGCACACCTGCAAGAATAGTCACATATGGGCATGAGGCAGGGGGTAGGCCAATCACTGGCTGTGCTTCAATTGGGACTTCTTTTCTCATTTGGATCGTATTATTTCCTTGGTCCTTCGGGGAAATGGAAGTAGATTCTTCCCTTCTGGGATTATCATTTGTTACTGTGTGTCCCCTATAAGTTTGTAAAATTGGGGGAGCATTAACACATTCATCCCCCTTATTACAAGACCTTGAATATGCGTTGCATTGTCCAATCGAGGGCGAAATTGTATAGTCTCTTTGGGACACATCGCCATTCTGGCGTTGCTTTCATCTTCATCACAATTGGCACTCGCTTGATCTCTACTACCCAACAACACCTTAACCTCATCAATGGATTTATTTAGAACATCCAACTTTGCATTTAACGGTGACAATTCCACCCGTAGAGGCGATAAAACTTTAGTCAGAGTTTCCCCTTCTAACATCCCGTGGGGCTCACCATTTACGAGTTTATCTGACAGGCCTCAGTGTAAGTTGTGGTGCTCCGGGGGAAGGAGGGATCACCCTCCCACCTTAAATACTGATCCGGTGGATCTTCAAAACAGCATAAGCCAGGACCCTGAGCAAATGTTCAATGATATAAAGTTTGTGCACACAGTTCAATGCACACGGGTTCCTTCTCTGTTCTTTGTTTTCATAACTTCTTTTGCCCAGCCAACACGTGCTTCGTCGTACAGGGAGTTCCCCAAGACTTCTTCAGGGCGTCTTCCTCTTCCATACAAAGGCAGAAATTCACCTTGTAACCGGTTTTTGTTCCGTCCCGGTGTTCACCATCAGTGTTTCAACATTTGAGTCAATCCGTTTTGTATAAAGCTGATTATGCTCTAATGTTTTTATGTACCTTGGGTAGAGTGTATAAGCAAGGACATCTTGGTCTAACCTCCTTCAGATACATATACTCATCCTTGTCGATTAGACATCTATCATGCCATGATTTCAAATAGCCGTTTATTTTATCCGTGAGCTGCCACACGAGATTCCCTTTCAGTTTTTCATAACACATTGGGTTATTCAGCTTTGCTAAGATCTCATGTTCATATTCATTTAATTCATGATCACAATATTACCTCCCTTGTCCGCTTCTCTGATAATGATATCTCTGTCTTGTTTCAACTGTCCCAGCTCTAGTCGTTCACCCTTACTCAGGTATCATTAAGTCTGGGCTTACGCACCCTTCTTCTATCGCTGTATTTGTTCAAATCACCAGTTACCAGTTTGTGGAATATATCTGTTGTATTGCCACTGGGTAATACCGAGGTCCATACGGATTTATTCTTTAGCCCACTGGAGATAGTTAGATCTGTATCGATGTTCAAATCCTCCAATAATCGTGCCATGTTTATAGGTTCATGTTCCACATCAGTGATAGATAATAGCAGTTCCGCGTCACGTACATCTTGTATAGTCAATGTATGAGGCACACAGTCCGATGGCTTGTTCATCTGTGTTTTATTCATTTGAGTATTAAGTTTAAAGAATGTTTAAGTTACAGACCTCTTACAAACTTAAACAAATCATTTCCAAGTCTCCAAATGCCACCTTTCTCTCTAGGATAAATTCCCCTATCCTTGCTTATACTGTTTGGTGATCCACAGAGGCCCCCTGCATTTCTTTTTAAAACTCAAGGCGCGTGGAAAGACCTTCACTTACCTGCCTGATTTATGGTGAACATGGGAGCTGCTGAAGCACAGTCGGGAACAGGGCACAGGAGAAGGGCACAGCACAGAGGGCACAGCAGAGATAGAACTAGAGACCAGGGCACCGGAGAAGGGCACCGGAGGGAGGGCACAGGAGGTAGGGAACTAGAGACCAGGGCACAGGAGAAGGGCACAGGAGGTAGGGAACTATCAATCAATCAATCAATCACGGCATTTATAGAGCGCGCTACTCACCCGGGAGGGTCTCAAGGCGCTGGGGGAGGGGGTAAGTTACTGCTCGAACAGCCAGGTCTTGAGCTGCTTCCTGAAGGAGAGATGGTCCTGGGTTCGCCGAAGGTGAGTGGGGAGGGAGTTCCAGGTCTTGGCTGCCAGGTAGGAGAAGGATCTTCCTCCGGCGGTGGTTCTGCGGATGCGAGGTACGGTGGCGAGGGCGTGGCTGGTTGATCGTAGCTGGCGTGTGGGCGTGTAGAAGGTCATGCGGTCGTTGAGGTACTTTGGGCCCAGGTCGTGGAGGGCCTTGTGTGCGTGGGTGAGGAGTCTGAACGTGATTCTCTTGCTGACGGGGAGCCAGTGCAGGTCTTTCAGGTGCACGGTGATGTGGCTGTGTCGGGGGATGTCCAGGATGAGTCGTGCGGAGGCGTTCTGGATGCGCTGGAGTCTCTTTTGAAGTTTGGCTGTGGTTCCAGCGTAGAGGGTGTTCCCATAGTCCAGTCGGCTGGTGACGAGTGCCTGGGTGACGGTCTTCCTGGTTTCAGTGGGGATCCATCTGAAGATCTTGCGGAGCATGCGCAGGGTGTTGAAGCATGAAGATGAGACGGCGTTGACTTGTCTGGTCATCGACAGGGAGGAGTCCAGGATGAAGCCCAGGTTGCGTGCGTGGTCCGTTGGCTTGGGCGCGGTGCCCAGGGCCGGGGGCCACCAGGAGTCGTCCCAGGCGGAGGGTGATGAGCCCAGGATGAGGACTTCCGTCTTGTCTGAGTTCAGTTTAAGGCGGCTGTTCCTCATCCAGTCGGCGACGTCTCTCATCCCGTCGTGTAGGTTGGCTCTGGCGGTGGTGGGGTCGTTGGTGAGGGAGAGGATCAGCTGGGTGTCGTCGGCGTAGGAGATGATGTTGAGGTTGTGTCGGCGTGCGATGGCTGCGAGGGGGCTCATGTAGACGTTGAAGAGGGTTGGGCTGAGTGAGGATCCTTGTGGAACGCCGCAGATGACTTCGGTGGCTTCGGATCTGAACGGGGGAGGCGGACTCTCTGGGTTCTTCCGGCGAGGAACGAGATGATCCATTCCAGTGCTTTCTCTTGGATTCCGATGTTGCTGAGGCGCTTCACTAGGGTGCGGTGGCAGACGGTGTCGAACGCCGCAGAGAGGTCCAAGAGGATGAGGGCAGCTGTTTCCCCGTTGTCGGTTAGGGTTCTGATGTCGTCGGTGGCTGCGATAAGGGCGGTCTCGGTGCTGTGGTTGGCCCGAAACCCGGACTGCGAGGGGTCGAGGGATCCATTCGTCTCGAGGAAGGCGGCAAGCTGTCTGTTGACGGTCTTCTTGATGACTTTGGCCGGAAACGGAAGGAGCGAGATGGGACGGTAGTTCTTGAGGTCGGTGGGGTCCGCCGTTGGTTTTTTCAGGAGGGCGGTAAGCTCGGCGTGCTTCCAGCTCTCCGGGAAGGTGGCGGTGTGGAAGGAGGAGTTGATGATGTCCCGGAGATGGGGTGCGATGGTGGCGTCGGCTTTGTTGAAGACGTGGTGTGGGCAGAGGTCGGTTGGTGATCCGGAGTGGATGGAGTTCATCGTGCGGGTGGTGTCTTCGGTGCTGATCGGGGTCCAGTTGCAGAGGGTGGTGGTGGCGGGCGTTGGTTCGGCGGTAGGGTGCGTTGTTTGTGCGTCGAAGCTGTTGTGTATGTCGGTGATCTTGCGGTGGAAGAACGCGGAGAGTGAGTTGCAGAGGTCTTGCGAGGGGGTGATGTCGTTGTTTCCGGCGCTGGGGTTGGAGAACTCTTTGACGATGCTGAAAAGTTCCTTGCTGTCATGGGCGTTGTTGTCCAGTCGTTCTTTGAGTGCCGACTTCTTGGTGGCACGGATCAGCTGGTGGTGTTTGCGGGTGGCGTGCTTGAGGGCGGTCCTGTTGTCTGTGGTCTGGTCGAGTCGCCAGGTTTTCTCGAGAGTGCGGCAGTTCTTCTTGGATTCCTTGAGTTCGTTGGTGAACCAAGGGGTTTTCTTGCTTCCGGGTCTGCTGGGAGGGTTTTTAGTGGTGCGAGGTCGTCGGCGCAGGCGGTCAGCCACTTGGCGAGGTTGCTGGCTGCTTCGTTTGGGTCCGTTGTGTTGGTGGGTGTGTTCTGGCTGAGGGAGGCGGTGAGCTGCTCGGCGGTGATCTTGCTCCAGCTCCGGCGGGGAGCCTGTTGCGGGTGGTGGTGGGTCGCAGTCTTTCTGAAGCTGAAGTGGACGCAGCTGTGGTCGGTCCAGTGGAGTCCGGTGGCGTGGCTGAAGGAGATGTGCTTGCTGGACGAGAAGACGGGGTCAAGCGTGTGGCCGGCGTAGTGGGTGGGCGTGTTCACCAGTTGCTTGAGTCCGAGGTTGGCGAGGTTGTCCAGCAGGGCGGTGGTGTTTCTGTCGTTGTTGTTCTCCAGGTGGAAGTTGAGGTCCCCTAGGAGGATGTAGTCGGCTGAGGGCATGGCGTGCGGGCTGATGAAGTCTGCGATGTCTTCGCTGAATAGTGTGCGTGGTCCCGGGGGTCTGTAGATGAGGGTGCCTCGGAGGGTGGTCTTGGGGTCAGTGTGTATCTGGAAGTGTAGGTGTTCGGCGGCGGAGACCAGGGCACAGGAGGGAGGGCACAGCAGAGAGGGAACTAGAGACCAGGGCACAGGAGAAGGGCACCGGAGGGAGGGCACAGCAGAGAGGGAACTAGAGACCAGGGCACAAGAGAAGGGCACAGGAGGGAGGGCACAGGAGGTAGGGAGCTAGAGACCAGGGCACAGGAGGGAGGGCACAGCAGAGAGGGAACTAGAGACCAGGGCACAGGAGAAGGGCACCGGAGGGAGGGCACAGCAGAGAGGGAACTAGAGACCAGGGCACAAGAGAAGGGCACAGGAGGGAGGGCACAGGAGGTAGGGAGCTAGAGACCAGGGCACAGGAGGGAGGGCACAGCAGAGAGGGAACTAGAGACCAGGGCACAGGAGAAGGGCACCGGAGGGAGGGCACAGCAGAGAGGGAACTAGAGACCAGGGCACAGGAGGCACAGCAGAGAGAGAACTAGAGACCAGGGCACAGGAGGCACAGCAGAGAGGGAACTAGAGACCAGGGCACACGAAGCACAGCAGAGAGGGAACTAGAGACCAGGGCACAGGAGGCACAGCAGAGAGGGAACTAGAGACCAGGGCACAGGAGAAGGGCACAGGAGGGAGGGCACAGGAGGAAGGGAACTGGAGACCAGGGCACAGGAGAAGGGCACAAGAGGCACAGCAGAGAGGGAACTAGAGACCAGGGCACAGGAGGCACAGCAGAGAGGGAACTAGAGACCAGGGCACAGGAGGCACAGCAGAGAGGGAACTAGAGACCAGGGCACTGGAGAAGGGCACAGGAGGGAGGGCACAGGAAGAAGGGAACTGGAGACCATGGCACAGGAGAAGTGCACAAGAGACACAGCAGAGAGGGAACTAGAGACCAGGGCACAGGAGAAGGGCACAGGAGGGAGGGCACAGGAGGAAGGGAACTGGAGACCAGGGCACAGGAGGGAGGGCACAGCAGAGAGGGAACTGATGGCCAAGGCACAGGAGAAGGGCACAGGAAGGAGGGAACTAGAGACCAGGGCACAGGAGAAGGGCACAAGAGGGAGTGCACAGGAGGCAGGGCACAGCAGAAAGGAAAGTGAAGACAAGGACACAGGAGAAGGGGCACACGAGACCAGGACACAGGAGAAGAGGCAACAGTAAGTCCTCCAGTGTCTCAGTAGCTCCTGTCTGACAGGTCCTTTATTTGTTTACCTGCATCACCTGGGATGTGACCATGTGGCAGCATCACGCAGGGTTGTGGTTACCCCCCCCCGCCACCCTGCTCCCTCTCTTAGTGCGATCCCCAATACAACAGTAACTAGCTAAGTGGACCATGATCATAAGAAATACCATCAAAAGTCCTGCTCAAAGCTTCCATCTCACCGAAAACCATAAACATTCCCACGTCTTTATTTATCACACTGCTAAGTGAAGTGTTATATAACACGATAACCGCACTTCAGTGGTCATCACAAACAACATGGAAACGCTTCCCACATAGGATCAAAACAAAGACAACACACCCTAAAAGGTGCAGCGGACTAGCTATGTAGGAAAGCGCATCAGGGCCCCACATAGAGGTAGCAAGCACTACAATATGTTGCAATAAAATACAAACAACATTTGACTTCCAAAGAGAAAAACAACTGCAGGTAGCGCTAATAGGCGTAACTGGTCACAAGTGCCACTCCTGACAAGTGCAATAACACCCTCACTGCGGCACTTAAATATGACAACCAGATATATGCCAACATCAAGAGATGCCGCCTACTGGGTTTAGGGTATCAAGTGATCCATGTCCCAGTAACACAGTGCTCTAGTCCTGAGGTTTTCTTCAACAACTGAATACAGTATACAAGGTAAAGTCCTCATTAATTTAAACACACACCTGAAAACAAAGATTTGTGAATAAAAAGCCCAGGGCTGGAGAACTGCATCCTTGGTGACTGAGTCCATGGTACCTTATCCTGGGTGCGCTCAGTGTTGTCACGATGGTGATGGTTTGTAGGTCTGGGAAGGGAGGGCTTGCCTTGGTGCTTCCCTCTTGCATGAGCCTGTGGGGAGGAGTTAATTGAGATGCAGAAGTGGGGGTTGTAGGGATTCTGCACATACACAGAACTATGCACAGGAATGTGGGACCTCGGTGTATAGGGGCTATGCCTTCCTACAGCCTTAGTACCCACGAGCCCAAGACCGGCTAGCTATAGTGTCACACGTGTTCTCCCACTCACAAATGGAGAAACAAGTGATTAGACAACCCAGATCTCTCAGGAATCGTGGTAACCAGACCTTCCCTTTCGCTCACACTCTCGTACCTGTCCACAATAAGATTTTGACAGAGTCACTTTGTTAGTTAAAAATATTTATTTGATCTAACGTGACCTAAAATGCAGTATACGAGACACTACTATGGTTATAATGCATAATACAAATATTGTCAGCATTGGAGCAAGTCCATACATTATAAAAGGAGAAGTCATTTTATAGCGACTTTGCAAACAGGATTATAACACCTATCCTCCCTCCTCATGGACGGAAATGTTATGATTATATTATAGAAGATCTCTGGATTTTATCAGCAGACCCCATACCTCTGGGACATAGATCATATTTCTACATCACAGCTTTGTGTAGCTCCTCTCTCTGGAAAGCTCTTTCTCCAAGTGTTCCTGTGTGTAACATGCATTCTCATGATATCTAAAAGGTGCGTGTTCCACAAACAGCAGCTGCAGGGTATGTTTTGTCTATGTGCTAGGGCCTGACCAGAACAGAATAACAAGGGGCATTGTTGTTTGACCTTGCTTACAATGTTCAGACAAAACTCTCCAGGAATAAGCAGAGAACGAACGCAGGGAGCAGTTCTCATGTGAACAGCGAAAATAATCTTGCATAAGTGTAAGCATCTAGTAACGTGTGCAAAAGCAGCATCATGGCTCCCGGGCTCATGCTAACCTAACGATGACAACAGGGCCCTCTGTAACCATATGACAGGGTCTCAGATTGCCCACATACCTGCAACCTAACAACACCTAATCTCCTGTAGCCCATCTATTTATCCCATCAAACAATTTCCATAAACTGTCTTAATGTGGGAGCTGTGCTGTGCCTAGTGGAGCTATGCTGCCCTTGCAGGAGCTATACTATGCAAGGAGAGGCTATGCTGTGCACAGAGGAGCTATGGTGCACGTGCAGGGATTCTGCTATACAGGGAGGAGCTATGCTGTGCATAGAGAAGCTATGCTCCACTTGCAGGAGCTATACTATTTAGGGAGGAGCTATGCTGTGCACTGAGAAGCTATGCTGCACTTGCAGGAGCTATACTATGCAGGGAGGAGCACAGCTATGCATTGAGAACCTATGTTGCACTTGCAGGAGCTATACTATGGAGGGAGGACCTATGTTGTGCATTGATAAGCTATGTTGCACTTGCAGGAGCTGTAGTTTACAGGGAGTAGCTATGCTGTGCATTGGGAAACTATGCTGCATTTGCAGGAGCTATACTATGTAGGGAGGAGTTATGCTGTGCTATTGAGGTGCAGTGCTCTGTATAGTGGAGCTATGCTGTGCCTAGAAGAGCTATGTTGTGCCTAGAGGAGCCATGCTGCACTTGCAGGTGCTATACTATGCAGGGAGTAGCTATGCTGTGCATGGAGGGGCTATGCCACACTTGCAGGAGCTATACTATGCAGAGAGGAGCTATTCTGTGCTATTGAGGTGCAGTGCTCTGTATAGTGGAGCTATGTTGTGCCTAGAGTAGCTATGCACTGCCTAGAGGAGCTATGCTGCACTTGCAGGAGCTATACTATGAATGGAGGAGCTTTGCTGTGCTTTGAGGTGCTGTGCTCTGTATAATGAAGCTATGCTGTGTATGGAGGAGCTCTTTCTCTGCAGACTACAAGTTGGACAATATTTGAGGTAGAGAGTTTGGAAGTCACCAGGCAGACCCAGGGAAGTGGAGAGACAGCCGTCAGTATTTTTTCTCTGTTACTTACTGGTAATCTTATTTACTCTGTGCCTTACTCATCCTCATCACAGTCAATACTTATGACCTGAAGCTCACGACAAACAGGAAATATTCAGGCATAAACACTGGGAATAGAAGCTCAACCATCCCTGATTGGGTGCTATGAAAGGTTTTTGCATTCCAGCATTCCCCTGACATACGTTTGGGGCAGGGATGTCCCCTGTATGGTAAATGAGCGTATCCCTTGCCCTCAAGGCCAGACTGCAGGTATCTGGTATTTTTTTATTTTGCCCCTAAATTCACGCTAATCTATTATGTATGCAGAGGCCCAGGCCTTTCCTTTGATATGAAAACCGTCCCGAACCTGTGAGCGGTTCTCTGACAGAATATCGACACCCAAAATATCCCCTTACCAAAATATCGTGACATAAATATCGATGTCAAAAATATCGATATTATATATTCATAATGGTAAGTACAAAAATATCGGCAAAAAAATATCGATGTCAATAATATAGTTGTACAAAATATAGATTTTGAAATATATATAGAATAAAACAATAAATATTAAATATATTAAATAGTAACATTAATTAAAAAAATTAGATTTAATATACATCTTAATAAATATATCAAATAAACTTAATTTAAAAAAGTTAAACACACATATATAATAATTAATATATACATTTACATATATCTACTTTACACCAGTTATTAAACTAATAATTTTAACTTATTTTATAATTTAAAAAATATATAAAAATTTAACAAATATATATATATATATATATATATATATATATATATATATATATATACCAATGACATAAAATCGATAAAAAAACTAACCATTCTAATAAAATTATAACATTCAACTATTTAAAAATCTTTAAATATAGTAAAAACATTTTTTCAAATTACAAATATTAATAATTAAAAATATTATAATTTTAAATAAACAAAACATAATAATATAAATTATAACAATACAAAATGAATTATAAAATTTTATACACATACTATTCCCACTACAATTATGCTGTGCTATTGAGGTGCAGTGCTCTGTATAGTGAAGCTATGCTGTGCCTAGAGAAGCTATGCACTGCCTAGAGGAGCTATGCTGCACTTGCAGGAGCTATACTATGAATGGAGGAGCTTTGCTGTGCTTTGAGGTGCTGTGCTCTGTATAATGTAGCTATGCTGTGTATGGAGGAGCTCTTTCTCTGCAGACTACAAGTTAGACAATATTGAGGTATAGAGTTTGGAAGTCACCAGGCAAACCCAGTGAAGTGGAGAGACAGCCGCCAGTATTTTTTCTCTATTACTTACTGGTAATCTTATTTACTCTGTGCCTTAGTACAGCTAATCGCACCATCAAGAACATTCTGAAAAAGACTGTATCCGTATCTGGTAGAGACTGGGACAGACAACTCCCCCTCACTCTTTTCGCCATCCGTACCCACACCCAATCATCAACCGGCTATAGTCCTTTTGAGCTGGTGTTCGGTCGGAAACCCGTACCTTGTTGGACATGGCCGCCGAACGATGGGAGGCCGAGGAGGATGAGGGGAGAGGCCTCTTGGAATACGCCACCCATCTCAAGGACAGGTTGGCTACTCTGTGGGGGGAGGTGAGAGAAAACCTTGAGGCAGCCCAAGAGAAACAGAAAAAGACATACGACCGTCAGTCGATGTTGAGGACCTTTCAGGTGGGTGATAAGGTCCTTCTCCCTTCTTCTGACAATAAGCTATTGGCTAAATGGCAAGGCCCCTTTAGCGTCACGGACCAGGTAACACCTGTCACCTATCGGGTGGCAGTTCCACATATGGGGAGGGTGGGACAGATTTATCACATTAATCTTCTCAAAAAATGGGAGGAAGACACGACACCCGAGACAGTACCATCCACTGCCCTACTCATAACTGATAGCCAACCCCTGGTGATCCCTTTTCCGCCCAGCGAAAAGAACCCCAGCACAGAAGAAGTCCCCATGGGGTCTCGGTTGAGCATGGCCCAAAGAAAGTCTCTCCTCGCGCTAGTGGACGCATATCGAGGCGTATTCTCCTCACAGCCAGGCAGGACACCCCTGATCCAACACCATATAAGAACCGATGGGGCTAAACCCATCCGGTTACACCCCTATCGCATCCCAGAAGCCAGACGAAGGATAGTGGAGAAGGAAGTGGAAGATATGCTACGAGACGGCATAATAGAGACCTCCCACAGTCCCTGGTGTTCCCCAATAGTCCTAGTGCCAAAACCCAATGGCTCAGTGCGGTTTTGTGTGGATTTCAGACAGCTGAATGCACTTTCCCGCTTCGACTCATACCCTATGCCTTGGGCGGATGAGGTGACCGGGAGGAGAGGGCGCCAGTCCCTGGAGCAAGGGGAGACCGGGACCAGCCGGCAGAGAGCGAGGTCGACCTGTGGGAAGACGCTCAGGACGAGTCAGCCATGGCCCCTTCACAGAGTCACGGTTGCAGGCAAGTGACCCGTGTAGCAGAGGGTCTGTTGAGCGGTTGGGTGTTCACCCAGGTAGTGTGTTTGGGACGATAAAGGGCAGTGTCACCAGGATACCTGACTAGCTGTCCTGTGGGGTTTTAACAGGGCACGTCGGGTTGTTTAATTCCCTGGGCGGTATAACCCGATCTGGGTTTTAGGTAAGTTGGGGTTTTAACGGGCACACAAGAGAGGAGAGAGGAGTATATCTCTCCCTGCATTTCCCACTCCTCTGGGGTGAAGGGACAGGCCCTTACATTCTCAGTAAGAGACATGAGTGCTCCTGTAGGTGAAAACAGCAACAGGTGATGGGGAGGTATAGCAGGCAGCAGTGTTTGTAGGCAAGTGACAAGTATGCCCATATGCCACCTATAATATAAGTCACTAGGGTGGTTTCAGTGGTAGCCTGGCATTGCCATTGGTCCGCCTCAGAAGTGGCAGGTTGGCGCACCGGACCTGGACACCCCTAATGGCCCGCATTCTGGCGGTGACCCAGCCTGAGCTGGATGGACATTTGAGGGCCCAACAGCAGCTATTTGTGGGTGAGTATTGGGCTGAGTGTGACTTTGTGCATGCCTGACTACCTTTATCACAGTTATCATCAACCCAGGAAGCTTAGAGATGTCTCATGTGTGATGCAATGTGTAGAAAGTTGATTGTCTAGGAATGGTAGGAGGTGCCTGGTGTATACAACTGTCTCAACTTTATGTATCATTAAAATAGGCAGTGTCACCCAAACAAATCTTACCATGTTTGCAGAGCCCATCTGGAGAATCATGTCTGAACTGACCCATTCAGGCACATGAAAATAAGGGTGTGAATTGTCTAGCACAGTATACTTGTCATCCTTGTGTGTGCAGTGTGGCTCCCAGACTATTGTGACTCATGTGATGGTGTGGCAGTGGCTTGAGTTATGCCAATTGAGTACTCAGGGTGCAATGAGTTAGCAGAGGATACACTTGTCCTATGTGTTGTGTACACCCAAATCATAAAGATGACATCATCACAGCTCAACCTTGAGTTGCCTACCTGCAGCATGGCATCACAATAGTTGTTTTCCTGGCACAATCACAGCAGCTGCACACATGCGCTGATGGTGTAGACGGTAATGAAAACAGATATGCATTAGGTGATGTCAAATTATACATTGTGTACATGGCAATATGCCTTTGTGATGGGCAGACAGTGTAAGGTTTATGCAATGGAGCAGTGTGTGTGTATTGGTTGAATGTGTTTATCCATAAGGGTTGACATGGTTGGATGGGATCAGTGCGGATGAAATTGTAGTATGTTTCAAAAGTATTGTACTGTATATTGCAAGCAAGTCATCCAATGTTAATCTGAGTGGCACAGCTTACTGTGTGTGCTTTGAGGAGGGGTGTACATGTGCATCAGTGCCCAGTCAAGTTGTTGCTACTGACATGCATCAGGGAGTGAGCTCTTGAAACATTGATGTGCTCAACATAGGTGATGACAGACACCAGACAATGGCTTTGAACACACATTCCCTGTCCTTGTGGAGGCCACTCTCATCTTCACGGATAGACTCATTCTGATGCCTTCTGTCCTTTAAGGGTTGTCCTGACATTGACATATGTTTGGTGTATGATTTCTGCTGACATGCAACAGCCTTGACTGAGATTGCCCTAGACAGGCTAATGTACCTTGTTCTTTGTTAACACTAGTATATGGTGCTTCATTCCATTTATCCATACTACCTGCGACACATAGCAAGTCCGCTGATGTCTATGTCTCAACTGCATCATCTGGCAGTGGACAGCAGTGAGCCTGATGATTGGGGGTGTAATTTGGGTGTGGCGTCCACTTCCATGTCAATGACGCATTTGGATTGTGAAGCCACTGATCCCAAGTAGGTGTTCTCCAGTACTAAGAGATATTAGTGTATGC